>MEIZ01000239.1:92968-122421 GCA_001723225.1 Globodera ellingtonae | reverse complement strand
TATCATACGCATTAATTTTGAAAGCTATTAATATTAAATTTATATATGATCTTTTTACAAATTCTTGTTATAATTAATTATTAATGTCATCGCAATTAAATTGTTTTAAATAAGACAATCAAACTGCTCCTCAAGACAGGAGACCAATCGGTATATGTCCATCTGGCAAGTTCAGTTGACTGTCGATGAATTTGTATTGCTGAAAAATGCTAATTATTTTATAATTATATTTTTAATAAATACATAAAAYTCTTTTTATTGCTTCGGGCGGTCTGTAACTGCAACCGGCAAMAAGCTTTTCCAAGGCAGCTTGCTTGTCTAAACGCGTTGGTGCGTCTAATTCAATATGGTGTAAGGTGTGCCCATTAAATTACAATTTTAAAATTTTTTTACCCTTTTATATTGATAACTACATTTTTAATATTGACATTTTCTTAAATAATTAAAATATGGGAACATTCTTTGTCGGTTTTGATCGAGCTTTGGCCTGAAGGTGCTTTGTTACAAATTTCGACAAAGTCCCGTAGCCTTGGGATTGAGATTGTTCATTATTTAAAATTATTTTTAATTTTACGTCATTTTGTTTTAACAACCTAATATTATATATTATAGGTATTACGTTATACTTAATGCATCCAATAATTTAATTATGATAATTGTTATGAATATTATGCAAAGAAAATGCAATTTTACTTCATCTCGCATGTTAATTATGTGATCATTATTTGATTTATTATTTGACACTCACGCCTTTTAAGTTTCTTTATATTATAAATTATTAATCCACTTAACGTGCTATTCCGATTAATTAATCAGGGTTTCTTTTTATTTTTTATGAAATTCTCTTTAAGCATTAGAATTTGCATTTAAAAATATTTAAAATTGAGGTGGTCGTTTCTTTGACCGTGCAAAGATATCTTGCCATATCATAACTTTATAATCCAATTAAAAGAACTTTGGCTTTTTGTTTTGGATTGGTATTTACAAAATTGATGAAGGTTGTTCCTACTTCAGCGTTGATCKTAAAACCATTTATTATTTGAAACAAAAATTGATAGTTTTAAGAGTGAAAATGTTCTTTGTTTAATTTATTGCCATTTATTTGGGCCAATTTTTATTTATGTTATATCAGCGATATATGTTTGATATGATATTACGTTGCATGTTCAGGAACCTGAATCTTTAAATTAATTTGTAACTAATATTTTTTAATTTAGACTTGTAATTAGATTATTATAACGTTGAAATGCTCCATTTACTATAATATTTGTTAAAGTTTAATTATTTAAATTTATTAAATTGTTATTATATTACTTGCCACTTCCATCACCCATTAACTCAAACGTGCCAGGCATCCTTTGCCACCCCCTAATTTTATATTCCTATAATTTAGTATGCCTTTTTTATTGTTAAATTTATTAAGGAAATTTTGCAAATAACAAATTTCCTAAAATAAATATAATATTTTTTTAGCACAAAATTAAATACCTTTTGGAGTTTATTGTAAACAGATTATTTTTGCCCCATCTGTAAACATTATAATTAATTAGATCGTATTTTTGTTATAAATTTATTTTAATGTTAATGGCTAATTGTGTAGGCTTTAAGTTATTGATAWTTAAAACCCTTTTAACCTTATCACTTTATCCCAAATTTATTGAATTAATAAACAATTAACAATATTTTAAAAATAGTCATTATTAGGATTGAGGAAAATCATTATTTAAATTTTTCAATCGTTTTCTCAATTTTGGTAGTTTAAGTTTTTAAGTTAATCTTTTACATAAAATTTATTGTAAATTATTTGTAGGATGTAGAAGTAAAATAGTATCGCGTCAACCATGGACTCCTCGGCTGCTCAGAGTTGCATGCATAAAAATCTAATTGTTGGCAGGTATGAAGAAATTGGCACCTCAAAATCGAATTGTTTATTAATTTTAAAATGGGGTGCCCCAGCTAATTCTTCGAATTTATTCTAACATTTAAAAAGATTTATTAATTTTTTTTTTCGTGAAATTTATCTGAATTGCATGTGTTTGGTGAGCCTTAAACTTGGAATAATAAATTATATATAACTGAATGAGTATTAAGATCATTTAATATGTTGTTTACCAAATTGGTCTAATCATTTTTAACGAGGACGGCTATTTGTGCGTAAGCCTTAAGTTTTTTTTAACCGTAAAAGCGTTAGTTACATTATATATTTTAAAGATATTAATATTTTTGCCTTTTTTCATTACAATAGTTATTCCTAAAAAAGAATTCAARCTATTATCATTTAAATCTTTTTTTAATAATATTTTTTTATCTTTAGAATTTTGGGTAAAACAAGTTATTTTAAAAGAACAATAATTAATCTTAATAATCATTTTGTATAAGCCACGTGGAAGGATTCGTCCGGAGAAAACGAAATTCAAGAATATAATCTCCGATTTGAAATGAGAACTTTGATCGGGTTCCGAGATTTAAGTTCGAATGCGGTAATTTTCATTATCAGTGTCTTCGACCAACGCTTATTGTTAAAGCCTTCGCAGTTTCCACTTGTGTTGGATGTTTGTTATTAAATTTTTGATGGTGTTTTTTATAACAGATTGGTATCGGTTATAATTTTTATGATAAAATACAATTTTTATAGTTTAAACTTATAGTTATGCGTGCCTATATTATAGCCCGAGCACCTATATGCTCATGTTTTTTCACTAAGGTWGAAAATTTATTGTTTTAACTGATAACTGTTTTATATTAATGCTTAATTYGAAAGCAATAAAATGTATTCAGGAATAACATTTAAAAAGTTGCAAACAAAAATTTATAATAATTAAAACATTTTAAAATAGTTGGTAATTGTTTTTATAAGGCTTGGTGAGGGTTGGATGTTTTCCTATTTGCAGATTAATTATTTTTGTTATTTGATAATAATAAACTTTTTAATATTTATTTACAATTTATTTCAGCCTAAAAAACGTACGATAGACAAACTACACAATGCATACAATACCATCTCTAGTTACGGCAAATTAAAAATTGTCAAAATATCAAATAGTAATTCATTAATAAATGTATAACAAAAATCTTTAGCGATAACGTCTATTTGTTAATTAAAAAAACTAAAATATCAACATTAACAAAAACGACAAATTTGCTCGTTTTGAGCAAAATTTTTGCGTATGAAAGCTGCCTGCAAAGAAGGAATAAATTCCTTGCGCCACACTTGACAACTCGAATAAATGGACGTACAACTATAGCTCTTCAACGGCAGTTTATACTTTCATATTAAAAATATTATTGTAAGTCCTAAAGCATATAAACACCAAGAATTAATAGACAATTACTTATTTAAAGTTAATTAAAATTAACAAGCAATAAAAAAAAAACACAAATGCTCAAAAAATTAAAGTAAATAAAACGTTAATATTTAATCCTTAATTAAAACAAATTAATAAATAAAAGTCAAATTTTACAATAGTTTGGATACTGGAATACTAAATGATGATTTCGGAACACTCACATGGCTTGGCCATCTTTGCGGTAAATAATATTATAATCAAATAAAATATCAAGCTTCAACTGATGAGGAACCTTCATTTAAATATAAAGCAAATTCAATCTTATGTTTTAATTAATTCAAGTAAGCCTAAGATAAATGTTATTAAACCGCTTAGATATTATGTAAAGTTTAAAAACCTAAATCTAATTTTTTAATCTCAGCTGCATTTCAAACATAATTTTTTGGAGCTTGCAAAATGTCACCAATTAGTAAATGCGCGCAATTCACGCGAAGGGTTGCCAACACCCGCTACATCCAAGCCATGCGTTTTCGTGCACTGTTCGACTTTTAATCAATTAAAACTTAAAATGATACCATAAACATTAATGGTATGATCTATGATAATAATAACTTTGAGTAAATGGACTCAAAGAAAAATTTTGACCTTTAAAAACTAAAATGAATAAATATCAAAATCAATTAATATTAACTAAAAAAATATGCTATTTAATGAAAAATTTCAAACTCATACYCTTTAAATCACAGCAAGAGTACTTTTTCATCCAATTAAATAAATAATGYCAAAATTTATACAATAATTTGAAAAGCTAAAAAAATAAAAATGTGCGAAAGAAAAGGGACGGAAATGCAACCGCCAAAAATGACCGAAAATTAAACAAGCAAAAATGAAAAGCTAGAAAATAAATGTTAAATGCCATAATTTTTATTATAAAAAATACTTATGTGCCCCTAAAAAACAATTCCCACCAATATTTTTACATTCAACTTATAAGAAAAAATTAAAATTAATAATAAAAATAATGTTTTATAAGTTAAACGTGGAAAGGAGTAACCTCAATTTTGAATGATTTCTTCGAAAATGGGGAGCGATTAAGTTTAGTGAACTCCATCTCACCCGAGATCTGCAATTAATATTATTAAATTAATAGAAGCTTTTAATGATAAAAAAAATCATGTTTCTACGCTATAAAACAAATAACAAAACAAAGTAAAAAACTTGAAAACTGATCAACTAAACACCGCATTGGTTAAAAAATAAACATAAATCCTTGTCTTTATCTTTAAAAAATGCTTTACATATTTATTTGTATGATATTGATTTTGGTTTTTGATTAGGTTCAATTTGATTTTTAATTTCATTTAAAATATAGAAATATAATTGTACCTAAATTACATCTGCCACAGATTATGATTAAATATGGCCGTAATGGATAAAAGCCTGTCGTTACTATACAAGATSTGGAATGCATTAAATATAATTGTTTTTTACATATTTTGTGTGAATGATATTTCGCTCAATTGTTTGTTTAAATTTTTTGCACTCAATTTGTGTATTCTTTTTGTAACTTTTTAAATTTTTTAAGTAGACGACAATTAAGGGGGAAATGAAAATTTGCGAAAATGGGCCGACCTTTGTGTCCAATGCCAATGCGGCCACCTTGAGTCCAATGCGACCATGMACACATCTAAATTGGATTTTTCACAAAGTATTTGAAAGAGTAAAGCTTCGAGTGTAGAGTCACGTCCAACACCTCGCTGGAGGACCACTAACTCGAAGTCCATTGCGCGGTGTTTTAATTTTTTTATTTATTTCATCGACTTTTTAATTGGGTTAATTTAAAATATGCCTTAAGCATACCTTGCCTAAAGCACTAATCTRTTTTGTTATTTATACCATTGATCATGTTAACTTTTTGGCCACAATTTCATAAAATCATGTCATAATGTAATAAAAACGAGAAGCAGGTCGAAACYACAAACAATTACATATATGAAAAAATTAAAATAATTTTCTTAAATTAAATTTGTAAAATTAGGCAAAACATCAAATTTTAACACCTTTAAAAAATATCACTATTACTTTTAAAGGAATTTTAATGGCATAGAGAATAAAATATGGAGAATGGTAAATTTTAATCGTGAGATTTATCAAATTGGCAATCGATAAAGAAAGGCAAAAGAATTAATAAAAAATAAGTGATTGAATTTGTAAAAAATATATTTTAAAACAACAACATWTTAGCTTAATTAATATACAAAACAAAAACAGAAGCGGTGTCAATGGTTTTGAATATTGCAAATTTCTACCCCGTTACAATTGAAGTGTTTTTAATCAAAATAAGCTTTTTATTAGGGGTTCTTTTCACTCTTAAGATGTTAAAAGTGGCGCTTGTAGCCGCAGCTGAGGCGTTGCTGTAATAATAGAGGCCGGTCGTCGTCAAAAAAGAATGCGCCTCCGATAATATTGTAAAAAATTCAAACTTAAACTAAATCAACAGTAAGCAGAAGAGATTAAACTCAAGATATTTTTAAATTATAGAATGGCATTGAATGAAACATGTTACTACAAAAAAAATTTAAATTCAAAAGTAATTAATTAAAAAATTAACAAAGGATAATAAAAAATATTTAAAATCTTTATATATTTAAATAATAATCAAAAAGATTATAAATAAAAACAAATATGCTTTTTGGCAAAAATCAAGCATGCATCATACGACTTCTTCTTTAGGGCGACCGAAACGCCTAGACACTACCAATATACTTTCGACAGTCCATAAAAATTTTAGTGAGACCATGAGTCCCAATGACACGCCATGCAACTTTCGGAAACAGAAATTTTCTTTAATAAGTCTTAAATACCAAAAGACGATAATAAATTAATAATAAACAGGCTTTACCGCGTCAAGAAACTATCAAATTAAAACCGTAAGAATATTAAATGAAAGAAGTCATCTGAAGCTGTGAAAAATGTTAAATTTTAAATACAAAAACTAGATCTGTTTTAAATGATGAAGAATTAAAAACAAGATAAAGAAGTTGCTCAAGTCATTTATATAGATAAAAAGACAAACTCAACGGAGGAAATTATATAAATGTCATAATATAATGATTGATTGATTTATAATAAATAATATGTTTGAACAAAGCCTTACAAATTAGGGAAAATCAACAACTTAAAATATTAATATAAATACAGATTTATTACTTAGACCCGAACGCCACATATATTTTATAAAGTAGTTTTAGACATCATAACTTTATTCACACCGCACAAAATCAGTTATACTTATACCTTATACCATTGGAAAGCTCTAAATGAATAGAGAAAGCATTACAGCAAAGTCGAAGCGTTTTGATAAGTTTCAAAAAAGTTATAATGTAAGCTTGGCAAATATCGAACTTTTTCGTGGTTTTCTGATCATAACTTTTAAAACTTTGATTTAATGCTTAGTTTAGTTTTACAAATAGTTTCTACTCATTTAGAGCTTTCCAATGGTGTAAGGTTTAATAAGAAACGACCTAGCACCGTAAAGTTSGCGAAGTGCTCTGATCGTGTTGCAAGTGAGAAAATGAACGGTTTGGTTTGCCTTCTTTTATAGTCCCCAATTTTCTTTTTCAATTGATTATCAAAATGACTGCCTTATTGATTTCTTTTTTTTTATTAACATATTAATTTACACGAAAATATTAAGCCAGAGATTGAATGGTCTTTTCAAATGGCGTCATGGAACAGTTGAATGCAAGATTCGAAAAAAACAAGCAAACTAAACAGCTTGCATTGCAAAATAAGGATTACCAAATATGAAAAAAAGCATATAAATATTTTCAAACCAAAAAAAAAAAAAATTTTTTAATGTAAATATGGTTTACCAATTATTCAATAAATAAGAAAGGATTTCATGTTTAATTATAAAAAATGAAATTGCTTCCAAGTACTGGCAGTTTTCTGTAGTCATTTATCAAATAAAACCAACGGAGTCACGAACGTGCTTCTACGGCTACATCGCGTTTTTACAAAAACTGGCCGCAAAAAATCACAATTCATCTTTCAAATAATACAATAAAGAATTCTATAGTAAAAACTCAAAAGAAAAATATGATGATTACATAAGTMAATGAATTAAGTAAACGGTTAAGCGTATGAATTTGAGGAAGTTRATTTCGAAAAGGGCAATGGAGAGAAAACTTTCGAATTATAAATAATCTTTTTACGCGCGTGTAGCACGAGATGGAAAACATTAAGACAATGTGCAGACAAATAAAAAAAAAAGTAAAATTATTAAACAAAAAAATCCGAGCAGACTGCAACCCTGCCAATCATTTAACAATTTTTAGTGTCAATTGTTTATAAATCAAGCATCCTTCAAATCAACGCATGAAATCAACGTAAACTAACAACGACAAATAATAAAGTTAAAATATGTTGGATTATTTTAAACCAAACCATAAAACCTAAATATGCAAATAACAAAACGTTACTTGTTTGTAAGCCAATGAATTTGCATTTACCTATTAAGCGTAAAATAATGCAGTTACCATCCAAATCAAAAGATAATTCATAATGGGCGTTCAGCTATTACAAAAAGTTCTCATTTTCACRACCCGATGGGATATCAAATGTGTTGAAAGGGGCATCATACTTTCATTACCGGAGATAATTTATATGATATAAATGAAACCTTCGGAGCGTGCTGGAAAATGTTTACTTCCATTTGCAATGAATAATCGCTTAAAAATCTTATTGAAAAATTCCAATTAAATTTAGGAAATAATTTAACCATAATTAACGATAAATAAGTGATCGCACTCAAGCGGGTTCGAACCCCAACACGWAAGATAAGAGCTACAGATAAGACAACCCACTAAGCCATCAATTTCTTTGGGCATTCCTGTTAAAAAGATTGAAAAATCATTCGATGATGTCATCTTTAGGGGGTGTAAATTCAACCGGGCAACACCCAAAACTTTTGTACAAAAAAGGGCATGACCCAAACAAAATTTTGTACAAAATTTTTTGGGTTTCTTTTGGTTTTGGTTTTGGTTTAATTTTTAAATTTTTCAAATGTAAACACCAGGATTTATACAAACAAACAATATATATATAAACTGATTTAAACTATTAAATTGTTCAAATAATATTCCAAATAGCAATATTTTTGTACCCAGAATTCTTTTGATAACTATTTTACAATAAAATTATGTTAAATCAGTTATTGACCAACGCTGTTATTCAGTTGTTTTCTAATTAAAGAAATTAATTTTTAATATAGGCATATATAAAATTAATTAGTTGGACCAATCATGTGGACTAGGGGCGTTGATCACGCTCATGAAACACAGCATAACATATAAAATGAACAAAAATTTACCGTATTTAATTAATCTGTTGATCAATACAAAAATAAATTCCACATAAATCTAATAGCTTTTCATGCTGAACCAAAGAACCCGTTGAGATTACTTAATCTAAAAATTCAAAAACTATTGATTTAATTGATACTTATAAATTTTTTTTTTCAAGAAGACAAGCTGCTTCGCGAGAAAACAAAAGTTGCTTAAACTAAATAATATTTTCTCTGAAGCCACATTTAGGAGAAGTCAAATTAACATAAATTAACAAAATCATAAGTTGTATATTAAATTTATAAAAATATTCTCATATTCAAAGTGCACTACATAACTATTTCCAAATTCGATTTATAATAATGTAACAAAAATAAAAATAATGCTCGTACGGAAGGGCAGCTAATAAACATGATTTTAATGAAGATTTGAAAATTAAATATTATATATGTATAAATCAACTGAGATTAAATTTAAAAAATAATTTTTCACTTTAAATTTTTATTGTTATATACGCCTAATTAAAATCTATATAAAAAATTAACTTAATATATACACATTTTTTTAAAATTAATAATGAGATTTTGGTTGTGCACGTTTTGTTAACAAAAAAAGCTAGAGTGGCGCCTCATCAGTAACTTGGTGTCCTATATTTGAAACAAAAATCTATCTATGAAAAATTTAAAACCCTGCTTTTTTTAACTGTCATAATTAGTAGCAGTTTGAACACTGCGTAATTAATTAATCATTTCCTAAATACAAAAATGTCAAAAATAAAAAATACACGCTACACAAATAATTTTCAAAAGCAGACATGCCTTTATCTATTTTTTTAAAACAGTTCATTGGTTTAAAGTATTTATTATTATCAACTCCGGACGAAAAGTTTTACCTCACTGATTGAAGAGCGCTAAGAATTAAAATAAACTAACTCTAACACTTTCCTTATTGATAAAAAAAAATTTACGAAAAAAAATATACGAATTTCTAATAAAAGAGCAAAAAAAATTTTAATTTTTTCCACTCCGAAAGACTTTATATTTAATTTTATTTTCTTAACATTCGCAATTTAAGAAACCAAACCTCAATAAAGTACATAATATTTGCATATTATAAAATGATCATTCCAAATTGAAAAATTAAAAATGCTTGTAAGCCAATTAAAATTTATGTGAATAAAAWACACAACAAGTTAAAAAGGGCGGAATTGTATGAGCCACTTATTCGACTACCGATAATCTTAAATTAAATAAAACAAAATGMCTTATAATCCGTAACTATGCCTTTTTAGTCGAAATTTGTTTAATTTAACCGATATTTTAATTTAGTAAAAAATTAATAAATTAAACTTAAATGTTAAAAATAATTAATTTATTTGCAATTACCAAAGAACGGAGTGAATAAGCTTTTGAGATTACGAATAGTCATGCTTAAGATTTAATTAACCAAACTTAATAAGTATCTAACAAATTTGTTGGCATAATTTGTAAAGATAATGGGAAAAGATCCGCTGACTGTTGTAATTTGAACATTCGTTAATATAATTCAGCTAAAAATTAAAACAATGAATATATTTTTAATCTTTATTTATTTAAATTTTTAAAAAAATCAGATATTATTTTATTTATATTTGAAAACTAAAAATAATATAAATATATAAAAAGTTATTACTCTTTCAAAACTAAGTTGTATAAAATTAGTAAATTTTACATAAAAATGAAGTTTAAAAAAAAGCATTCATTGTGTCTTTCGTTTCTCTAAGTTCCTCCTTATTTTTTAGGTATGCAACACTGGAACGCGAGCGATCGGTGAAGCCAATTACTTTACAGAAAGAGGCTAACAAATAATTAACTAACTAAAAGCAAAACCATTTAATTTAACGAACTCAGTAGTTATTTAGATCGAATTACACCAAAGAAAAAAAGATACCTTTTTATTTGAAAGTTGAAATAATTAAATACAGAATTTTTGTCATATGAGACTGGTGAGTGTAAGTTTTGGCGATTACTCGTTATTGAAATGGTTTGGAAATTTCTGATCTTATTTGAAAAAAAACTGTCACTTTCCAATTTCCAAAAATTCTCGATTACAACATGAAAGCAAATCTCTCAATACCTTGGAAGCGTCCAAAAACAAGAACTGGTTAGCGCTATTTGCAGTATGCTTTAAATGCCACGTTTGCAATGCAAGGAAAATTGGTGATTATTAAAACTCAATTATCGAAAGCGCGTGTTTGTTGAACTATTAAAGCTCTTTTTGAATGAAAACAAAAGCAACAATTTATCAACAACCTCCACAATGTTTCTTGTTCTTCAGCATGGGCGATTAATTTAATTTAATTATGGCTATTTTAATGGCAAATTCAGTCAGCAGAAAATACGTTTTGGTAGAAATAAAATTAATTAAACAAAAATATACTTATAGAAAAAAAAAGATTATTTTATTAAGTTTACATTTTTTATTCTACCAACTGGAATATCAAATAAAACATATTAAAATATCATTAAAAACCAGCTGTGTTAAATTATAGAAAAATGCAATATTTTCCAGCCATAGAACAAATATGATTAAATATTGTTAACACTTTCTTATTAAATACGCAAATCAATAAATAAAAAGTGAACCTTTCACTGTTTTACAAATGCGAACTGGGCCAACGGGTGAGGAAGCTATCAAAAAAGAATAGCTAATTAAAAATTTATTTAGATAAAATGGTGTTGGGCGACATGACGAACCTCCCGGCCGGGGTATTTGCACCAAAAACTTAACAACGAAAAGTGTGGACCCCATTGAAATGCCCGAATATGAAAAAAAATACATTTAAAAAAATAAAACAAAATAGAAAAAATAATAAAAACGGTTTGCGAAATATATTTGTCTAGACTAAAAGGTGGAAATCAGGTGCAAAATGGTTAAACTAAAAAACGCTCCAGGCAGAAATTGGAAGAAAAACAAATATTAAAATCTTTTAGAAAAAAACAATCAGTCGTAAAAAAAGAGGATTTTGAAATTTCATAATAAACAAACAATTGATAATTAATGAGAAACTAATAATAATAAACCGATTTAATTGTTTGAATATTGTATTTATAGTAAATCAAAGCTAATTAACAACAACAGGTGCTCTTATGGACACAACAACACTGACTCAGCTTAAAAGTGAGATGGAAGCTTGATTTATTAATTAATGTTAGTGAATATATATATTATAAATTTAAAATAAATCTTACAAAGTTCCTGAAACTTTTTAATTATTATAAAAAAAAATAAATTTATTATCTCTAAAATTAAAAAATATCAATCACAAAACAAATCTCCACACCCGAATTGTTTATTGAAATGACAAGTTAACACATTTTATTTCCACCTGCCTATCAATAAAAATCATTCAAAGTATCGAAAATTAATTAATTGTTTGCATTTTCAAATCATTTTATATTTTTTGAAGCCAATCAAGAAGGCCACCCAGACGTCAGAGCCAACCGTGCCATCAAAGTCCAAAACATTTCACAAACATGCCCGTCATATCCATCGGCTTTCGCCAAAGGCTAGGCACAGAAGAAGCCATTGACCATCGGCAATATTGAAACGAAAAAGTTTGTTAATCAATTAATTTTTATTAAACAAATTTTCAATTTATCATATACCAAAGTCCAACATAAATTAAATCATTAATTTCGTAATCATCAATTTAAAGTATCTTAAAAGATTATACTAAGTATTATGTAATTGATGTTTTAAACGCAAAAGATCAGCCATAACAATTTAATTCTAAGTAATGATTCGAATGATTAAATAAAATAATATATGAGCTATATAACAAATTTATTTACGTTATTGAACTGAATTTGCGAAAGTTACTTCTAAATTTACTTAATTTATCTTAGCCTAAAATATTAACTTATTTTGTTTATTGAATGAACTTTTAAACAATTTAATACATTTACTTTCTCGTTTATATATCCTTTATAATGCCTGCCTATCAATAGAAATCATTCAAAGTATCTCAAATTAACCGTTTCTTATTAAAATATTTAGCATTCGATATTATTTAAAATATATTACCAAGTACAAATTATACTTCGTTATGGAAAAAACAAGAAAATGTAGTCCCTATGGCAAATATTTAAAAAATAAATTGTAAAATAAATAAGAATGTCTTGCAATAAAAAATATTTTTAGATTATATATTCAACATTTTTTGAGATATTGTCAGATACATCAACAGACTGCAATTATTTAACGGCGGTTCGGCAAGCATAAAACAAAAAATTAAAGTGAATCTTAAAAATTTTTAAAAATAAATTCAAATTTTGAGTGAAAATAACAAATAAATAAAAAGATTGCAAAAGATTAATCATTATCATAAAATTGTAAATAATATCTTTATTTTCAAAAGTCCAACATTTTAAAGGCTTTTTGTTAGAGTGCACGTTAATAACTGAAATATCAAAACATATCATCAAAACTGTAACAATGAAAAAATACTTTATAATTCTATAAGACTTAAAACTGTGGTTAAGTAATTGAATCTCAAATTTCAATAATAATTACCGAAAAATAAGAACCCAAAGTCATGTTTCTAGACTTTTTGTTTTCAACGATTTTGAGCCGTTATTAGTTAATGAGAATGTTCAATTCAATTTAAAACAAATATTTTAACACAATTTAATAAACATGCCTAAATTAAAAAATTACTAAAAAGTTACATACAAAACATTTATTATATTTATAACATAAATGATCAAAAAAATAGAAATATTAAAACTTTAAACTTTCAATAATTTCAATAAATTTTATTTTAATATATCAAAACATGATAAATTGTCAAAAAAAATAAGAAAAACTAATAAAAATACCCGCTAACATTATAAATATACTATAAGAAATATACAAAATACTAAATGAAAACGAATTCAATTAAAAAACTGCATCGGTCACCAGGAGAGACGAAACATCAGAGAAATTACGAGTTTCTCAGCAGCAATGGCCTTTGCACACTACAATGTCCTCCTGGTCAAAAAAGTTCCAAGGAGAGATTTTAGTCTATYAATAAATAAGTACATATTAGTTTATAATGAACGAATAATTTATTAAATATTTATGTAATGTTGGATCTTTTATTAAAATATTTAGGCATAAAAATAAAATAAAATTTTAATTTCACTTTTAATTTTAATTTTAAAAATGCTGATCACTTCACTAAAAATTTCAAAAAAATTTTAGATTGATAAACCAATTAAAATTGATAATACAATAAAAGCTTGCTCACCCCCGATCAGAATTGATTGAGAAATGACTGATCAATACTGAGCACAAATTGTAAAAATTACACTTCAAAATCTAAATTTGATAAAATTTTCTTATAAACATTTGACACGTAAACCCAGTAATTTTGTCGCGAAATGTTGGTTAACATTATTCTAATTAATTATAATAATGCCTAATTACCCAAACTATATTTCTTTTGAAAATATTTTACTAATACTAAAGCCTTTAAGCTACCTCACACTCGATTAATAACATCCTAATGCCTAAATACTCTAATTTTTTAAATTAATCAAAAAAATAAAAGCCATTTTTCATTCCTTTTTAAACGGTTTAAATAATTTAAAAATTATCATATATTTTGTAATAAAGGTGTTGGTCATTTTTATTGCCTTTTAAACGGTTTAAATAATTAATTTTATTTTCAAAAAGAGAGGGTCAGACGGCGAGAGTAATTGGACAACAACGCACCCCATCTAAATTGTTTAATTGCTTGAACTTTTTATTTTTGAACAAATAGTGAGCTAGAAAGAGAGAGTCAGACGGCGAGAGTAATTTGGACATCAGCGCACCCCATCTAAAAATTGGTTTGTTTACTCAACTTTTTTTATGTAAAAATGCGTGCCTCCAGTGTGCAACAACCATCCCACACACGCTCTTGCTTCTAATATTAAATTAACAAATAAACACCTAGCTACTTGATCCATCGTCAAAATTATATTTTATTTTCTAATAATTAAAATTGTAAAGAGTAAGACTTACGACTAGAATAAAAAATATAATTAAAAAGTATAACATTAATATTCAATTTATTGTTTATATCATTTACAAATTAAAAACAATTTGCAAATTTGTATTAATATTTAATCCCAGAGTTATCTTAAAATTTCAACATTGGTGATATAAATTTACTATTACACAAACTTATTCTACAATTATAATTTTAAAAAAATATTATTAATTACAATAAACAAATAATAACATTTTCAGCAATTTAACTGCCCGTGCATGCAAAAATCGGGGGTTTTTGGACCATTTTTGTAAATTCCAGAATCATTTTTGTTCAAACAAACAAAAAAATTAAATAAAATTTAGTTTACAGTCGGGAGCAGTAAAGTTTGTTGATAATAATATTAAAATTATTGTAGTATAAAAAGTTAGCTTATTAACCAACTTGAATCAATTTAATTGATCTTTAGAAAGCTTGGAATGAACCAGGAATAAGACCATGGTAAAGGTTTTAATTTAAATATCTGTAATAATTTTAAAATGTATTTTAAAATATTTTTGAATTTTCAAGTTTCTATTATTTATAAATTAAAATAAATAATTGATTGTTCAAACAATGGACCGCGATTTTTACATATTTAAAAACCAAATCATTAACTTTGATTATTTTTTATACTACATAATGGGAAATAGCGGCAAGTGGTCCGTTTCTGAATTATTTGTGTTTTATTGCCTTATTTAATTAAAATTTTAACTAATTTACATCGTTTTTCCTTTCAGTTTCTGATCCATTAGGTGTGAAGTCTAGAACAATAATTTTTAATTACTAAATGAATTACACCATTAATATACAAATTAATTAATTTTTTTAAGTTACAAAAACTTATTGCATACAGTTCTTATTAATAGAAAGTAAAACTTGAATCAAAAATATACAACAATCTCAGAAATATAATATATGAAAATAGAATAAGTGGCAACGGCTTAATTAATTTGATTTTGTTGAAAGTTTGAATAAAAGCGAAGTAAAAAAACTAAAAGTTGTTTTTTTACTTAAACATGTTAAAAAATTTATAAGCGAAGAGATCAAGTTCAAAATATTCGAGAAATAGAATATAACTACTGACTGCAATCTTTGAAATATAAAATATGCAGCAAATTTAAAAACAAAAGCAGCAACAACCTCACAATTAATTTGCAATAAACGGAGCGACGAGTTCAAAAGGTACGGAATACCGATGATTCGGAAAAGGCATAAAAATGGCATTTTATTAATGTGCTTTTTGATAAAAATATAAAAAAATTAAAGGAAATAAAAAAAATTAATAATCACTCATTTTTGCATTTTTTGACATCTAAAAAATTTACAAAAATAAGGCAAAAGATAAATAATAACATTCCGTTCAGGAAAATGCAATAAAAAATTCGATACTTTAGTTTATAAATTCAAAATSGAAGGAAACTGTTCAGACATAAAAATTCATAACAATTAATACATTCGTTTAAACGTCGTGATAAACAAAAAAAAATACAAGCTCGTGTGCCCTTTTTTGCTTTAAACAGGGTTACAACAACAAACAAAAAATAAAAGCAAAAATATTTAAAAAATTTTGTCTGCTAAATTTTATTTAAAAAATCCTAAATAATATGAAAGATTAAAGTAGAAGAACGGTTACAAAGTCCACAATGATGGCCTCGAGACAATGCGAGRTTASCGTTTGGGATGACAAATAAACAAAAAAATTTATTTGAGCACATTTCAAAGGAAACAGACGCGAGATCAGCTTTATGCAGTTTAACGAAGATTAACTTATTCTGAATCGAAAAGCAAAACTTTATTAGTTAAAATAACATATTTGCCATTTTAAAGTTCTGAAAGAATAATTTGGAGACGGAATTAATAAAAATTGTTAACAAAAAACATGACGTACGAGGAGGACCAAAACACCGATTGATTTCAGAGACTCCTAAATTTTAGTCGGCCGCATTGATTGTTTTTTTAAACAATTTTTTTTATCTTTCCACATTCTTACGATATACAGTTGTTGCTTTTATTTTTAGATCACAATTTAGTCATGTCACGTTTATTTGGTCATTCAAATTATGGAACATTGGTAAAATATTTTTATTCAACTTTAAGTGAACTTTTTTAATTGACTTTTGTTTATTATTTTAATTAAAATTGTTGAAACAAAGTGTTTTTTTATTTAAAGTATTCTCTTTGGTAACCAATTCCTATTAAAATATTTATCTTAGTATTGGTTTTATTTATGTATAATTAATTTGAATCACATGCTTATTCGATAATGAATGTTTATTTGTAATTAAAAATTTTCTTTATTCTGCTTATTGTCTTAAGCGTAAATTTTAATAATTGTAAATTTAAAATCAAAAATAAGACGAAAGCTCTCCGGGGAGTTTGTGAGTTGCTGTCGTCGGTGTTGGAGTTCTGTGGTGCTGCGCAGCGTGCCGTTCTCCTGCGTCGTCGCTACTCCACGAACACCGGGCATCCAGCACTCGTCGTGCGGCATTGCTTATTGCATTTCTTTTATTTCATTATGTTCTTAAATAGGTACCTTAATTTTACAGTTATTTTTTAATTCTTATTTTATAGTTTATATTATTTTTCAYCGCGAAATATTTTAAATAATTATAGTGTTAATTTGGTATAAGTGGATAATTTAATCTAATTAGCATTATTACAAATTTATTTATATAAAAAGATTTGAGGAGCGAAAAATCAAATTGATTTTGTTTGTTGGAGGRAATGAGCATCGACTAAAGATTAGCGGCTCCTTGTTGTTAAGCAAAATGTTTAACAACATCATCATCCACAACTTTTAAATGATTAAGTTATTGACTTTGTCTATGCTTATTTAACATTGTACTAATCTTTCAACGAATATTAGTTATTGCTTTTTTCATATTGTTTCATCAATAAAGTGTGAAGATTTAAAATATAATTGATGCTTACAACGTGCGCTTGCCTTTCCGTTGCAGCCAAAATGAGGCCCGTCTTTCCATATCTGCTTTTAAAAAATTAATACTAATAGCTAGGAGTCAATCTAATTTAGTACTGAAAGAACTTGAGAATCAAAACAAATATTTCAAATATTTTATATAGGCTTATTCCACTAATAAATATTAGCTGTTATTACTTTAGCTGGTTTATTACTTAAATTAAATCCATAAATAAATTTTAATTCCCTTAGGGCACATTAACAACTTTTTACTATAATCTGCATTTTGTTCTATATGGCAACTTAAATTTAGCAAATAATTTCAATTTTATTTGTAAAATAAAAAGAATGTTAGACTTTTATAAAATAAACCGTCAACTGTTCGTATTCAGTCAAGAATATAAAATCGTGTCATCTGATTTTCACATGTTAAAARTTCCTACTTGCTGCTTAAACATATATTTTTTACCAGTAGCTCGCCTTGCAGGTTTCAAATTGCCTTTTGAATAAAATGCTTAAATTAGAAAAATTCACTTTTGGGGGACCGTTGGAGCGTCGAGGTGCTCACCGGCGTTTTAGCAAATATTCGATCACTATAGGTTCGCAATAATCAGCTTTTTATTTTCCTATACACTGAATTTTAACAGAATTTAACTTCGTTTCTTTTTAATTCTCGCTTTATGGAACCTGCAACAAATTTAAAAAAAAATTTTTATCTAATGGTTCATCATTTTTTTTAAATTGTAGTATATATTTTTTTGATTTAATACTTGGATTTTATTTATTTTTGTTCCATTAATTTTGCTTTTTTGTAACTTTTAAATTTTGATTAAATAATATTTTGCTATACTCAACAATTTCCATATTTAATATTTTAATAAATTAGTAAATCAATATTTATTGCATTAAGAGTAAAATTGTTTCCTTTATGGTAAAATAATTTACATTACGGTCGGAAGTGGGCATCGTTTTAAACCTCTAGATACAATTATTTCTTATTTACTTTTTATGAGTTCTTTTATTTAAGATTGCATTTTTTTATTATAAAAATGTTTTGCATTCTAAGATTTTATTGATAAGTCAAATAATTAGTAAGTAGTTATGCCCTTGTCTTAGGTGGGGTTTCTCGGTTTCTCCACGATTTCGTTGCTTGGTTAGGGATGGGTGTGCAATTATTAAGCACATAAATCAGAATAACGTGAGCAATTAAATCTCTTATAATTTATTATTATTATATAGGTCCCATTTATTTAATTAATAAGTTGCTTATTTAAATTATTTTACTAAATTTATATTTGAGGCTAAAAGTAAATAAATTTTTTGCTAGATTATAGCTTTAATCTCTGTTTAAACAATGAATTGCGGGCAGAATTTTTGTAATATGACAACTGGTGAGTGTAAATTTTCTCGTTATTGAAATGGATTTTGTAAATTTCTGATCAATTTATTTGAAAAAAACTGCCACTTTCCAATTTCCAATCATTCTCGCTCACAACATYAAATCAAATCTCTCATGTAGTGCCAGATTTAYAAGAAGGACTTTTTGGTTTTTTATAATATCTGTTAAATTTTSTAAATCGACGTACTATTTTTTAATGTACATATTTTTGTATTTGTCCAATCACAAATTGGAAATAGTGTAATTATTGAAGTTAATAACGGACGACACATGTATAAAATCAGTTATCATCAAAGTCGACGGATTCACACGTTGTGCGACTTTTTGTTTTTATTCAAGAACCTTATTGATATTCGATAAATGAAAGCTTCTTTAGATGTATGCCATTTTTTATTCTTAGCAACTGATAATTGTATAGTTTTTTTTATTGATTTTGATTTTTTTAAATATCAATGTTATTTTCTTTTTTGGCATTTAAAATTTTAAAAATTCTTTCGACATTTTCTTTTCTAAAATTAAATGGCTTTTGTATATTTTTAACTTTAGAATTAGCTTAAATGTTTTTTTCGAAAATTTGAAAATGTGAAAATTCAAAGATAAACCAATGCTTTAATTTAATTTTTACTCGTTTTTGCTTTCAAATGATAAGCACGGTAAATAAGATAAATGTTGCTGTTTGTGTTGAATATAAACAAATTGATATAGAAGTATATGCAACATTTAACTTCCATATGAATTAACATTTAGAAATATTGTAAATTGTTTTAGCGTGTGCTTTTCATAAACAGCGGGAACAGATATATTATTCTTTACAATGATTATCCACTTTATTCTGAATTTTTAATGGCTTTCTCGAATAAATATTTGTTCACTTGTTCAGGACTTTATTTTGAATTTCTTTTGAGCCACAACAGGAAATCCATACCGAAGCAAGTTGACTCCATTAGAGACATAATATATTTGAATTCAAATTAATTTTAAAGTATGCTGATTTAACTGATTCCATCATGTAGATTTTTTCAAAAAACAAGAATACCTGCCAGTTATATGATTTTTTATATTGAAGCATGAGACACGAAACGTTTTTATATTTTAATATTTTTGTAATTTTGTAAACAATTTTAATATAGAATTCTTTAATCAATTTATTTTATGTAAAATGTATTATAATTGTAAGTGGGGTTATTGCAAATATGTTAATAGTTGACCAAAATTTGGTTTATAACTCTTTCAAGAATATTCATTTATTTGTTTTATATTTATGTGATAATTTTATGCTTAGATAATAAATTAAGAAACAAAATTTTTATGTTTGATTAAACTGTTATTTGTTAATCAAAAACTGGATTTAATTTAAATATGAATTTGTTTTATTAGTTTTTGCCTGTCTTTTAAAATAATGATTAGAGACCGGATTTATATGGACTCAAACTTCAAATATAGACTTAAAATAAGGTCTAAAACCCCCAAATAAGTCCGACCAGCATTTTTAAAGCGCCCCTAACCAAAATTAGGCGCCCCTAACGCCATAACTTCCTTCATAGTAGCCTCACACACTAATAGTTCACATATTCTTGATCAGCAT
This sequence comes from Globodera ellingtonae, assembly GCA_001723225.1. Taxonomy (NCBI): domain Eukaryota; kingdom Metazoa; phylum Nematoda; class Chromadorea; order Rhabditida; family Heteroderidae; genus Globodera; species Globodera ellingtonae. The sequence continues at coordinate 101,845 of MEIZ01000239.1, read as the reverse complement.
GGCGAGAGGAATCTATTGGTGATAAAAACTGTAATAATATACAAATGTAATCAAAAAATCTTGTAAAAACCCAATCATAAAATATTGCTTATATTACCAATTTAAAAAATATTCGCACAAGGTTATTTACTTTTTTGAATAATTTTTTAAACACTTCAATTGCTAATTTAATTGAACTAATTTTAATATGAGTCGAAAAGATGAACTGAAAGGCCACGGCCAATAGAGTAACTCAATTTTATAATTCACCGGTAGGAAATAACTGAAAAAATTGTAAATCAAGAAAACTGTATAAATTGACACCAACGGAACGCATAAGAACGTTCTTTATCTTTACTTTAATTAATAATTAATAAAAAATTGGCCTATCGTCACGTCGAAAATGACTGTAAATAGAAATTTTTTGCATTCGTCCGTTGGCCTATTATTTTTATTAATCTATAAATTGTTTCACAACCAAATATTAAACATCACTCTTAAAACGTTGTAATCATATTGAAAAATAATAATAAAGGGTTATGCTCGAGGAATATAAATTATTGCATATAAAATAATTTGATAAAATTACTTAAATAATAATCTTTTCTGATAAAAAGTAAACAAATTTAGTTTAATGTTTATGAGCCCAACATTTTTRACGATAAAGACTACCTAATGACCAGTGTTTTCCTGTTCCAAGGATTTTGATGATGCATTGGACAAAGTGTTCATCACTTGCTCGTGATGCTCGAGACCTAAATTTACCGAGACTTGACCCCGAGACTCGAGAATTGACTTCCAAAAATCCGAGACTTTTACCAAAAATTTTTAATTTAGATTCAAAATAGGTTTGCTCCCGATCCCTGGGGGTGGGAAAATGGTCTGTCAGGGAAGGTCGGGGGGCTGTCTCTTATACACATCTAGATGTGTATAAGAGACAGTTTCTGATCAATTTATTTGAAAAAAACTGCCACTTTCCAATTTCCAATCATTCTCGNTGGCCATGTCGGGGGTCCGGGACGACCCAATTTTGAGAATGGGGAGCAACTCTAGTGAAAAAAATTATATACTTTTTTGAGACTTCTGTTTTCTTATTTTGGGGCTCGGGAGCAAACCTAGTTAAAAATTAAATATTTTTTTAGAAAATTCTGCTTTACTTCAGTGGGGAATCGGCGGTGCCGTAGGCGCCGCCGAGAAAATTTTGAATTTTTGATTCAATTTGTTAAGGGATTTGCAACCATTTTTTGAAGCTTTTTAGAATGGGAGGGGCCGGGGTTGACGATTTTGGTTTATTTAAATAATTGGTCGTAATTATTAAAAGTTAGAAAGCAAAAAGCCACCCCCCCCCCCTTATGATTTTTTCTCAATTTAAAGAAAAAAATAAAAATCAAAAATATTTTTAAAATTACCATCAAAGTTCATAAAAAAGGAGAAAAAAATCATTTACACAGTCGGAGGTTCGAAGTTCGAACCCACAGCCCCAGGCATCACTCACCATTATACGAAAAAAATTAAATAAAAAAGATTTTCACTAGGGAAAGTTGAACCTTAGACAAAATTAAATCACGTCACTCAGTTTAATTACTGCGTCACGTGAAATCATTATGAATAATTGGAAAATTTCAAATATATTACTCAATAAAAGTTCAATTCTTCAATTTTTACCCTGTTCTAGCTTGGCCTGTTCTGTTCCTGTTCCAAGAATTTTGAATCTGTTCCTGTTCCTGTGCTGTTCAAAATTCTAGAATAGAACAGGAACAGGAACAGAACAGGAACAGAACAGGCCAAGCTGGAACAGGAAAACACTGGTGATTATTTAGTAATAGCTTTCTTTTCATATTAATACTTACAGTGCCAATAATTGGTGCTAGTTCGTTTCTAAATTCCGCCACATTAGGCGTTTCCTAAATCCGCCAGGGCGTTTCCTAAATCCGCCACATATATTTTATGAAGTAGTTTTAGACATTATAACTTTATACACCCCGCACTAAATCATTTAAACCTTATATCAATGGGAAGCTCTAAATGAATAAAAACTATTTGTAAAACTAGGCTAAGCAGTAAATCAAATTAAAAAAAAGTTATGATCAGAAACCACAAAAAAAAAAACAATTTTTAGGACTTTTAGCTTATAACTTTATTTACAACGCAATAAATCACTTAATCCTTATACCATTGGAAAGCTCTAAATTAGTAAAAAAGCAATACAGCGAAGTTGAAGCGATCGGATAAGTATTTAAAAAGTTATATTGTTAATTGACAAAAATCGGTTTTTTCATGGTTTTCTGATCATAACTTTTTAAAACTTTGATTTACTGCTTAGTTTAGTTTTACAAATAGTTTCTACTCATTTAGAGCTTCCTCCCATTGATATAAGGTTTAACTGATTTAGTGCGAGGTGAATAAAGTTATAATGTCTAAAACTACTTCATAAAATATATATGGCGGATTTAGGAAACGCCCATAGTGGCGGAATTTAGGAAACGACCCAGCACGCCAATAATTCTGTTTTTAAATAATTATTGAGTGTAAATACTGTCAAAATGACATTTTATAAAGCCAACCTTTTGGTTTTAATTTGTTTTTAGGTGATTATTATGTCATTTAATAAAAATATTTTTTATTGCCTTAAATTCTTTTCTAAATTTTATCTAATATCTTTAGCTGCAAAAAGCTATATGATTATATAGAATTAATAAACTCAACTCGAAAATAATTTTACCAATCCGTTTAAATATCACGATATGATAACTATTACTTTAACATTTGAGCTAACATCATGAAAACAATTCAAGGATGTTAACATTAATTAAAATTAGATTTTTAAATAAAATAAGATTTGCTACAAATAAAATATAAAGGATGAAGAGTGAGCAATGAATTTGAAAAAAACAGCGCTACTGTTATCAAACTTCACAAGTCTCAAAGGAGAAACAGATTTTTATGTTCTGAATTATCAATTCAAAAGTTTAGAAATGTGATTATGTTAAACAATAATAATAATAAAAAACGCAAATTATTGTCGTGATTCAAAATAATTTGTATAAACACAATTATTTAAATAATTTTATTTACATTTGTAAAGCTTTCCTTAAATTCATTTTGCCTTAAATTCTCACTATGTAATTCACAAAACGTTCCCTTTTGTGGTAAATTAAAATTCAATTGACTTATCTAAAAAAATCACCTACATAAGCAAACAAATAAAATCGCAAACATTTTAAGATAAACCAGCACTCAAAAGAGTCCAAAGACAAGGAGCAATCAAAAACCTCACAAGACAAGAAAAGTGAGCAATAAATTTCAAAAAACAGTGCAACTGTTATTAAACTGAATATTTTAAAGCAATATTATAAATATCCATCACGTAATGACCAAAATATAATAAAGAATGTTTAAATTTTTCAAATAATTACACCCCAAGGGCAACTCAATTGATTCTAACATGGCCAAACAATAAAATTAGCATGACGCAACAATAAAATTTATATGTGTATAAACAATTGTCTAACACTTACATATTTATATACACAATTTAATCGTTTTTTGTTTCAAAGCATAATTTTATTCATTTTTTCCTCGCTGTTTGCCAATAATTATTTTGGTTTATAAAACTTTTGCTGGCATTTGTATTTTCATTTATTTTTAAAGTTATATTTTTTCAATATTCTTGTTTTATTTTTATTTAGTTCGTTTATTTTTATTTAAAATGATGAATAGAACCTCATCGATGACCATGTGGCTCCGAAACCATTGAAGAGTTATTGTGGCAGCTTGGCACCGGCTTAAATTTATGATGTTGTAACTACTTTTCATTTTTATTTGATTTTTTTTGATTGTATAAAGTACATTTATTGATAAATTTTTTACACCAATTATTTTTTAAGTAAAACCCATATTTTTATTGGGGTTGTTTTAAAAATTTTACCTGATTTCACTTGGTTTTGTTAAATGCTACTAATCTGTCTCTTTATCGTGGAATTTTAAACTTTCATAATTACATTGATCAACCTTTGTTTTATAAAATTTTTATTTATTATGTAACCACAGAAACCTTATTATTTTTGTTTTGGCAATTGGTCGAGATTAATTTATTTTATCATAATTTTAAATTTAAACTTTACGTCTTGGATTGGATTGAATAGTTATCTCTTTTAGATGCTACAATTTTCTAAAATATTTTAAGATAAATCGTTAAACGAAAAAATGAGTCATCCTATATTTAAAATTTGTAGCGAAGCGAAGCGCCAGAGACTTTATCATGAATCAAACGTAAAATAAATACTCGACATTCCATAATCCAGAATAAGTTCTAATCATATTATTTAACTCTTTTTAACCAAACATAAAGAAATTGCCTTTATTGTTACTTTATCGATAAAGTTATTTGCTAAAATATTTAAATAAAATTAAGATGGATTTTCCTGTAATACTTAATGCCGATCCCTCTTCGCGAAGTCCTTCTTACAACTTGGTCACTGGTTGTGATTAGCTTTTATATTATTGTTCATTGCTATTTCTGTGGTCAAAATGTAATTATTAAATAGCTTTATTTATAATTGTTCTCTGCGGCAATGACGGGCAAATCTTGGAACAGATTAGTTTTTGTAATACACATTGTTAATTTTTACTTAATATGGTTGTTAAGAATTTAAAGCTAGGGTATGGATTTTTGATTGGCCATTTTTTTCTATTTTCCGCAATTCTGGTAAATAATTTTTTTATGAATTATATTAATTTGCTTTCTGTAAACAAAAACTTATTTGGCATAAATTTTGTATAGAATAACTTTGATGGATAAATAAATTGTATTCTTTATTCTGTTCCACAATTTAATATTTATACCGTTGATTACATTATTCAAATTAATATTTGACAGGATTATAAGTTTTTTAAATTATTGGGGGCAATTATTAATAAGCAATTTAATGTTTGCCTTTCTAGATTTGATTGAGTGCAAACTGCACTAACAAATAAGTGCATTGAATATTTCTTTGGTCGCTTTTTCTTTTATATATTTTCACAGTCAGTTTAACCTTTTTGAGTTAACAGATCCAACTGATTTTTAAATTGATTTTTTGAATTCAAAATTTTTTGCTTATTTCATAATATTATTTCTTTTTGTGAGGATTAAAATAATATATCGCAGACACGTCGCCACGATAGTGCGTGGCTTTTCCGACAGTTGTTCTCAAACTGTTTTTCGTTGAGACGTGGGCTCTCCCATTCAATCCGAAGTCGTAGGTCAGATCTGCTGTAGAATTCGTAAGCCGGAAGAGGGAAACAGAAACAATTGACGCATAGGGCGCTTAATCGTCGTTTACAACAGTTAAGCACAAGATATAGCGATTGTAATAATAGTGCGTTTCTCGCCTCCTCTTTGACAAATATAAAATTGACGGTTATCATGCAAATTCTATTTAAAAATAAAATCAAAATAATAGTGTTAAATTGAATTTGTTAAAATTTGTTTAATCTTAGATGTGTGACTAAGCGGAATTATAATAATCAAATTATAAAACTTATAATTTAAAATAATTAAAAATTTTAAAAAGCTTTAAAATCCAAGAAGGAAAAGTAAAACAAAGTTAATTAACCCGGCTTGCCGTGCAACCACTTGCGGCAGAAAAGACCGGCGACGTTGAAGAGAACATGATTTACAACTACTGGCACTCCGCATAAAAAGTTGAACGCATTAAATCTTATCACAAAATTTGATAAACGTCAAGCGTGGCACCCTAGAAAACTGGAAGTTTAATACAATTAAAAAGGAATGATCTTGAAAAATTGGACCAAAATATCTTAAACGATGACAAATTTTATTGTACAAAAATAAATAAAGAATAACCTAATATCTTAAAGTCGGAATTCTTGCAATCAGTGATTATTGAATTTAAATTTTATTTATTTTTAAAACACAAAAAAAAATTAATATGTTATAAAATTAAAATATTAATCAAATCAAGAATATAAAAAAGACTTAAGAATTTTAAAATTAGCTGAAAGCAGAAAACAGTGTTTTTAGTTTTTTTATTTTCATAAATGAAACAAAATATCTATAAAACGGCGTAAAATCGCTACGCTAATCAAATATTTCCCGATTTTGAATGAATATAAAAGAATTAAATACCAAGCAATTTAGGTATAACGTTGATACAAAAACCAAATGTTTCATATATAAGTCGATTGTATCAACAACTTCAACGTGGATTTGATCTTTTAATTTTATCTTTTGCAGAGTTAATTATTTTTCATAGTAGAATTGGGAAATAATAATTTTCGCTTTTCATTATTAAAATATTAATTTTCTTTGAATTTACAATAATTTTTAAATACAAAATTTGATTAAAATTATTTGTATTGTTTAATATTTACGAATTTATTAATTAATTTGAATATAATTACTGTCGTATTGTATATTATACGTATTTATGTTTTAATGAATATTTGCTTTTCTTGATTTTATGGATTATTGTTCTAAACAAGAAGTTTTAAAAACAAAGCACTTTTGTGAAATTATTAATTTAATCTCAACTTAAGAGTTATTTTGAATTACAAATCAAGTACATTCAAGATACTCGACGGCCAAATGGAGCTTAGATGGCTCGTCTCATTACTACAGTGTTTTGCTCTGAAAGTAATTACATAAACTTTTTAATAATTTTTAATATGTTATTAACTTAATTTATTTAATTAAGCGCGGTATTCAAAGCTATTCTATATAACTCTTCTAAATTAGTTTTTTTAGCTGTTAAGCCTTAGTTTGATTTGATATTTATATAGGTGTGTTTTATCCAATATTCTAATTAGTTAAATTAAACTATTCAATATTTACAACTAATTTTCTAAATTAATTCTTGTTCTCTAAATATATAAATTAAAACTATTTATAAAAATAAAATAATTTTTTTTTAAATCGTATCAAAAATAATGCGTGAGTTTCCTATGCCATCCACCCACCCCTTTTATCTTCTAACTAGAAATCAAACAAGTTTATATAACTTATGATTTATTATTTTATTTGAAAAGACCAATTAATTTTAAAAATTTTTAATTTTTACGTTTTGATTCAATTTGTATTTATTTAGAATAATTTTATGTGAGTTTGAGAATTATTTGTTTAGCTTTATGCCAACTTTACCATTCTTAAAAAACTCAAAAAACTTGGCTTTTTTTAATAAAATAAAATTTGTAAATTAAATTTACAAATTGTTGAATAAATAAAAATACTAATAAACAATTTATTCATTTGGTTTTTTTAAATGACAACGTCCGTTCGCTTTTGATAAAACAAATTGTAAACAAACGGAAATTAATTTTATTTTTATGATATAAAAGTTTATATTTATATAAATAAATGAAAACGAAAACAAGAAAAGAAATGTTAAATCTCAATTTAGAAAATAAATGATTAATAGTGATGTCACGAAAAAATGCAAAATATCAAAGTATTATAATGGGAAATAAAACATGTAAATTTAAAATATTTTGGTTAAACAAAATGATGTTTTTAAAAAGAAATATGAGAAATGAATGATTAAAAACGAGATCAAATTGTGTTGGGAGTAAAAACAAAAAATATCTCCAAATTGCACAAATACAGACACCGAAGAAGATGGCTCAGATGAAGAACAAGTATTGCACGCGGTTTCTAAACACGGATAAACCTAAAAATATAAGAGAGGAAAGCAGCATATAGGGCCAAAACCTCGCGGGTACCTCGCGGGTCTGAAAACTCGCGGGTCTTTTTTGATCATGCCGCCCCAACCCCAAACCTATTGAAGGGGTCCTACTTTTTGAACTCACCGCCACCAAACTCAAACCTATTGGAGGGGGTGGAGTCCTTTGATCATGCCGCCACCAAACCCAAACCTATTGGGTCCTTTGAACATCCCGCCTCCTAACAAACCACAAAAGCGAGCGGCTTGCGGTCAATTCAGTCCCAACCAAAACATCGCGGGGTTAGCGGATTAACACACAACCCAAATCTTTTAATTGAACACTCAAATCCCATTGGGCCCATTGCCAAATCAATTTTCCCTCCCCCGCTCTCAAGGTCATTAGGGCACCTGTCAATCAAACTTTCGCCGCGCACCAAAATTTCCCTTCTCACCTGTCAATCAAACTTCCGCCGCTCAAATTTGCAACAAAAACATTCGGCAAATCGATTTTCACTTTTGTGACATTTTTAGATAGGGCATAATGTGATAGTACATTTCGTTAATTTCTTCAATATTTTTTCCACCCGTAATTACCACTTTCCTGTCCAAAAAATTAAGGCCGTCAACCTTTTAAACACCAGAAAAATTGCGCAGTACTACGATCATTCACCCAACCTTTTTGGGGGATCTTTTTAATTATGTATCTAAAAACAAGGATACATTTAAAATAACGGCAATGGGGAAAGTTCAATCTAATAAAAATCTGCCAATTGATGATAGTAATTATAGGATCGTCTTGAGATATCTTGCTGGAGAAGAGGTCGACACACCCCGAGGAGTGAAATTTCTAAAAGATCGGCTCTTAAAAGATGCGACAATACGAGAAATGGTTGACAGGTCAAACGCCATGTGGGGAAAAGGTAAAATAGTTTTTATTAAAGACAACCATATTAAAACTACCGGAACATTGCAGCAGAAGAAAAAACCATTTAAGCCAACATTATGGGCAAGGCTATAGATAAGATGTTTTAAAAAAGTTTAATTGAACTTTCCCCATTGCCGTTATTTTAAATGTATCCTTGTTTTTAGATACATAATTAAAAAGATCCCCCAAAAAGCTTGGGTGAATGATCGTAGTACTGCGCAATTTTTCTGGTGTTTTAAAAATTGATGATGTTTCTGAAGAAACTGGGGAGTGTAATTCGAGTGGAACTTCCTCTTCAATTAATGAAGATTG
>MEIZ01000239.1:70856-86286 GCA_001723225.1 Globodera ellingtonae | reverse complement strand
ATATCGATTTAAAGATACTTCCAAACTAAAAAAATATCCACGGCCAAGGTTTGAAGGGTTATAAATTGCCTTAAACCGATAGATGCCTCTTTTTTGAACTAAGTCTTTAGAATCGCTCACCAAATCACTATAAAAATGGTTCAGGTCAGATCGATTTGAAAAAAGTGATCAATCAAATCGACACTTTTTGGGAACTTAGAAGGGCCCTAAAGTGCTTACTAAACTGTACAGAACTAACTTAAAATATTGCACTGGGAAAAATTTTGTAACTGTTTAAAGAACATTTTACAGATCTCAAATTCAAACATAACTTGTAACTCATATTAAATTATTCTGATTGAAAACACACAATTAAAAAAATGGCCAAAAATTCCAAAATTAAAGGAAATTATCGAATAATTCATAACAAAAAATTAAATAAATAGAAAAAATTGCAAAATATTTAAATTTTGCTTAACCGATATTCTTGTTATATATTAAATGTTTAAAATAATTATCCAAACTCTTTCTATAAAAATATGATTTACATTATATCTTAGATTTTGGTAAATGAATCTTTTAATTTGGCAATATTATTAATTTTAATTCGTTATTTATTTATTTTTGATTAATGGTTTTATCTATAAATATATTACTGCAAAATATTTATCTACAATTTTCTTTAATTACATGAACGCACAAAAACTAGATAACGGATCGATCAAAAAATTATAGATTGGAATCTCGATCGTCGAATTTTTACGGTATCAATAATGTTAAAGCATTTAGATTTTCTAATAATTTAATTAGTTACAGATGAATATTAATATCCAGAAATTAAAAAATATTGGATAATTTTTAATTACATTAGTTAAAACTAGGTCAAATTTAAAATTAATAATTGGTTTTTTATCAGTAGATGAACTAGCTTTAGCATTCAATTAATTTTTATACTGATTTAATATTGCACTAAATTTAAAAACATAAATAAAAACAATTACCAAAGCATAATAAGCTAATTACCGGAATTCTTCTCATTTGCACAACCTGATTCTTGGATGTCAGCACACACGCAGACAAAACCGCTGACGAATGAGGCAAACCGAGTTGCTAATAATTTTTTAAATAAATAAAGAATTTTTTTTAAACAGAAAAACAAATTTAAAATTTTGTTAAATATACAATAATCATAATCATAAAAATTTAATTTACAACTCGTCGACAACATCGTAAATTTTTTCTAAAACTAAAACTAAAAACAAACTTCAAAATTCAATTTAAATTCATTAGATTATTTTAAAAATAATGCATAATTTGACGATTTTTAACTTGGAAACTAAATCTTTGGTCTATTTTTGTTGAAAAATAAGATAAAGCATATTTTTAAAATTCTAATTAATAAAAAATTATATAATTAATAAAAGCATAATTTGATTAAATCAAAAATTCAAAAATTTAGTAAAAGCATTTGCACAAAATGAAAAATATGTTTGTAAAAAAACCTCTCACCATAGCCGAGCCGAACAATCATCATTTTTCCAATTTGGTAGCATTAACCACCGGGTGTGTACTCAACTATCATTTCTGGTAATGTCATTTTCCTGACCGTGGGGGGAAAATTCGTCTGAAGAAAAGTTTGAAGAGGACTTGAAGAGTCAAAAAACTGGAATAGTAAAATGCGGCCTTCAAAGAATTACACTCATTACAATTGATAATATGTAAATAGGAAGAGATTTAAAATTTGGTTATACAAATAAATAAATATATTAGTTAAAAAAATGTTAACAAGTCAATAAAAAACATCTTTATAAATGCAATTTTATTGCTGTACTTTCAAAATAATCCTGATTATTCCAATTGCATCAAAAACCCTATTTAAAACACTTGAATTAAAATATTAAATTGTTTTAAATAGCCTATTATATTTTATCATCCTCAAATTTTAAAGTATGTTAACTATTAATACAGAAAAAATATTATATTTTTATTTTAAAAATATTTATTCTAAATAATTCGGAAATCAATGCTTGAAAACGGATTAAAAAAAGAAAAGTCGTCTAAAGAGTTGTAACACATTTTCACAAAATAAAGTTAATATGTGCTTTAAAGTAATACCTTCATATTCAATAAAAATAAGACAAAATATGTAAAGTATAATTATATAAAGGGCAAAAAATTTGCACTGTTACAGCAAAAGTCACGGTACGCCACGGGAAACCGACTAAAGACAATCACACCATTTAATTGTAAAAAAACTTAAATACTCCAAAAGACTTACTAAAAAATTTTCAAATTACTAAAATATTAAAAAATATAATTGAAGAACTATCAATGTATATCATACAACACATCAAACGACTAAATATGTGCATGCTGGTGCAAGACGTTCTACTTTTTTGATTATAGAACGCTGGTATTAAATTTATGTAAGAGTTAACATTCAAAACTTCATTTTAATTCGAATTTTGTTTAGTCTTATTTATAAAATATTTAATTAAATCTGAAATTGAGACAAGAAAAGAAGCGAGCAAGCAAAGAAATAGGGCTGTAAACCACCCAACAATATAAAGCCGAGCATTCTAATAAAATATTAATTGATTACATTCTGAAATCCAAAACAGCAAAAGTCAACAAAAAATTATATATTTATAAGTTAATATTTATTTGATAAAAATTCATAATAGCTTTATCGTTGTTATTTTATTTAAAAAACACTACATTTTTTCTTTTTTTAGTTTTTAGACAAAAGGCCCAGAAAAAGCAGGAATTGAAGCATTTTTAAAAATCTTAAGTTTCAAAGATTTTAAAATATCTTTTTAAATTTAATGGTGGAAAACCGGAAAATAATAAATAAATGTGATTTTACTAACGGCCGCGGCCATTTTTCATTAAGTAGTTTAGTTTTGTGGCACAAAGCAATTAAAAAATAGTTTTATCTCGTTCTTCAATAATTTATTTAATAAAATAAATTTTTGTATTATAATTTAGAATTACGATCCGGTACCGCTATCCGGGTGTCAAGGAACCGGTGGAACCGCTATCCGGGGGACCCGGATAATATCCGGTCTTGTCCAACCCTAGTCTCATGTATAAAAATTGGTAAAATTTAGCAGTATTTTATAAAATTACAATAAATAATCATCTTGCAAAAGCCAAAACGTTAATTTAATAAAAAATTATATACCAAGATTACTGAACTAAAAAATGCTTCGAAAATAAAAAAATCATACAATATTATGAAAGAAAATAAATTAAGAATTGAAGATGAATAGTTTATAAATAAAATTAGACTTCTACCACGTAAATGGTGGCCATATCTTTGACACCAACGCAAAATCCGTCCCCGGTATCCCCATCCCCGGTTTGACCGGGGATCCTCCCCCCCCGGGACCTACCCTAGTTTAAACATAATAAAGCTCATATGACTCTTTATTTAAAAGTTTTAAGATTTATTTAATCGTATAAACCAAATAATCAAACTTAAATAATCGTGCAAAGGTTTATAATATTGACATTATTAAGTAATCTTGTTTAATATTAATTTTTTAGCAAAACATTAATTTATTAATTTGTTGCAAAAACCATTTGTAGCTTATTTTTTTATCATTTTTGTTTTATTTAAGTCGAAATAAATTGCTTATTTTACACCTTTTGAATAGTATTTTAAATTATAATATTTGTTTTCTATATTTATTATTTTGATTTTACTGTACTTTTATTGGTCATATAAAAATTTAACTGAGTTTTTTATATTTTTTGATAACTGCGTTTGAAATTATATATCAGTAACTTTAAAGCTTTATATTTACAAGTTTTCAAAATTTGTTTACTCCACTTGTCGTGAATAGCGCAAAGTTAAGTTAAATAAACTATAACAAAATGCCTAGCAAATTGCTTTGTTCTTTTACCGCGAATGTCTCTGTATCGTGTTTCCCGGGAATATTTAGAAAAAGAAAAAATGTCTTTTTTATTATTACTAATTAATTTTGTTAGCCGAATACTTTTTACGCGTTTTCATTTTTATTACAGATGATTTTTTAAAATTTGGTCCGGACTTACCAGCTCATCATCCTGAATGTGCAGCAGGGCCACGAAGACATTCTTAACATACAACTTTTTCATCATATAGGGCTGCCTGACTTTTTTTTATCATACTAATTAATTTGGTTAGCAGATTACTTTTGACGCGTTTTCCCGTTTTATTAAAATATATTTTTCTAGTCTTATAAATATTTCCTGTCTATTTTTACAAATAATTTTTTTATGCTTCTTATATGTTCAGTTCCGTGCAGGTTCTTGACCTGATCCACGTCGTCCTCGACATATTCGGATGTGCCGACTTTGTCAGTAATCAGCTATAAAAATGATAATAATTTTATATCACAAGGCAAAAAACACAAATTATAAAAAGTTTACTGAAATTATTCCCAGACGGCTTCAACAAATATTTTAAAGGTGCATTTATTAAAAATTGCAGAAGAATATTGAACGAAAAATTGCAAAAAATTATTTTTTTCATTACAAATAAACATTTAAACTATAATTATTTTTTATTTTTTAATATTGTTTTTGTACATTTTTTTATTCTTATATTTTAAAAGTTTAACAACACCTTTTTGCCCCTTTTTAACGTTATTTTTTTGGTTTTCAAATTCAACGTGCGAAAATTGAACCGATGACTATAAAAGTGTGTCGTCGAACACGTTGAAGGTTTCAATTTATTTATAAACTAAAATATATATATTATAAATATTAAAGTTTTATTCGCAGGTTACCGAAGTCGCTTAATAGAAGTTGACGTATTTCATGGATGTATTTATTCTTTATTAAAACATCCCGCATCATCGTACGAATAGTTAGTAAAATTAAAGTCCGAAAAATTGTTTTTGAAATCTCATATTTATTTATATATTTAGTTATTTCCAATATATGTAAATAGTTTTCTAATAATTATAACTAGTTTTTTTAAATATTTATTTTACAGTATATTTAAGTAGTTTGGTTTTCTAATCTTTGCATTACTCTCATATTCATTGATTTAATACACAATATAACAAGAAAAAAGGAAAGTTTGTTTAAAATGGTCATGAAAAATATCAAATTATAAAAGACGAATTATTATATATAATAAATTTACTAATTTTTATAGAATTTTAAGCTTTTTTTTCTAAAGTAAAATTTAAATTTAAATATTGCGTTATAATTTAATAATTGTTGTCCAAGAGACCCAAGTGTTGTGATGATCGATTGGTAACCTGTGCCTGAAACCTGATGTTGACGATTGTTTTTATTTACAACTTTTTATGTTCTTTGCGTGAACAATTTTAATTTTAATTGCCATTGGTGATACTTTATTCCCCTGCAACAACGTCTGAGCATTGCATTAGACCGACAAGTGAACAAAATTCTGCTTGAAGCAAACGACAGTATTCTAAAACATTATAAGACCATTGAATGTTAAAAACAAAAAAATAAATAAAATGTTATTGATATAAAAAGATTTAATGTTCAAAAAAATAAAAAGTTATGATCTAGAAAATAATAGTATAATAATGCAAAGTTCAATGGCAAAACCGGAGTTTCACAATCCTAAAAAGAGAATAAACACCCATTCACTGATGGTAATGGGGTCTGATTTTTATTAAAAAAATGATACATTAAAATGTTGAAAAGTTAAAATAAACACATAAAATACAACAATAATTTTTATAATTTGTTAATAATAGTAAATTATTTTATAACCATTACATGTTAGTTATGGGTTGCGGCACCACTGATTAATCCCTCTTTGAAAAAATGATAAAATTTATTAAATTTTATTTTCGCCGAGCTATTTTTTATTTTTTAGCTTGGAATTATATGTTCCCAAGACGAAATCTTTTTGTTGGCTTAATCACAATAATTTAAAATTAAAATCTTAATATTTGATTTTTTTTACCGGTGCTTTGATTTGGTGATTTTTCAAGCATTTCCTGTTTTAGAAATATGAGCGTTCAAATTGGCGCCCAACTCCGAGGAAAACTGTCTTTTAGTTGTTTATGATTGAAATTTAAAATGGTCGGGAAAAATAATTTCAGCGAAAATTATTTTGTACAATTAAGATATCAATTTAATGTCTATTGTAAATTATTTGATTAGATTTAAATTTTAACAAATTTGTTTTTCAGAATTTATTGTTTATTATGTAAACAAATAAGTTTTAAAAGACTACATAGATGGGCATTTTACGAAATGCTAAAATTCTTTGCGCATAATTAAGGACAAATTATGGATAAAATTGATGTATTTCTTAAACGATTATAATGCCACTATAAAGCAAGCCATTCAAGACCTTCACACAGTGACGAGATTTCAAAAGATCTTGTTTTAAGAAAGGATATGGCTAAAATTTTATCACTTAAAATAGTTATTATATATCAGTTATTTGGATTTAATTTTAGTTTATTTAAGCCAAACTTGTAGTTTAAATAAATATATCTTTATAGTTTAAATAATTCTTGTATATTTTTTTGCTAGTTTAGAGAAAAAAGTAATGAAAGTATTAAAATAGTAAATCGCGCAAGTTTATCTTAAAATTGTAATTATATATATTTTTTTATAATTTTTGAATTCTAACTTTGTCACGGGGACATGAGATGTTTTGCAATTTCCCATCTTGAATCCAGATCAACTTTGTTAACAGACATAATCCTAGAAGAAGTTTTTTTGAAATTGTTTTTATTAAATAATTTTAAATAGGTTATTTTTAAGCTTGAATTTTCAAATTTTGGCTTTTGAAGGTAACAATAAAAATCAACAATCTCAACATTATTTATTATTAAATTGTTGAGGACATCTGTTATGTTTTATTTTTTTTGAGTAAACGTTTTTTTGACATTTACAAAATTATTTATTGGTTTATATGGTGGATTTTTTAATGATTTTATTTTTTCTTGAACTAAATAGTTTTTACGTAAATAGAACTAATGTATTTTTGCCTTGTAATTTTATACAAAAAATAAGGGTTTGAGTTGCATTATAGTTAATCCCGAAAGCAGGTGCCGTTTAGTTATTTGTCCGACTCTGAAGATATTTCTAACATGTTGAGAGCACAGCGATGGACGATAAAGACACCAATCTTCACTCGTAATCTCCAGTTGAAATGTCGAAAATATTTTATTAATAAATTTACTTTCACCTTTGTGGAAGCGAAAATCTTATATACCCACCCATCGGCACTGTGCAAACATTTTATTTTAGAAAAAAAAATTTTTTAATATGTTAAGTAGCTGAATTGTTAACCTTTTTATATTTATTAAAATTAAATAATAATAATCTACTATAAATCTTAAGCGCTGAAATGGTGATGAAGTTAAATCTGTTAGAAACAAACAAGTTTATTTAGAAAATTAATAATAATTTAAAATAGTTATGTTTTTGACAATTCTTGGATGACCACAACGTCGGTATTCAACATTTAGGCAAACTTCGCCATAAAAATATTAGTTAAATAATATCAGTTCTATTTCTGTTAAGTATTAAGTTTGTAGTCCTCATTTGTTTATTATATAAATAAAAAAAATTAGTTTTATTCAGATATATTTTATTTTATTATATTTGTTAAGGTTTTTAATTTATTAGATTTTTTAATTCTCGATCATCCAATCCTTGCACGATCAAATCGCGCAAGTTTGCAATGCTTGTTATTTAATTATTAATGTGTTTACACTTTAGTGTTTTCATATTTTGATCAGTAATTCTGAAATTTGTTATTAAAAACTATCCTGTTTATATTTTTAACTACCTAACTCAAGAATTAAAAAACATTAGTATATTGTAAATAAATTTTGATAATTCGTTTAAATTTTAAATGTGATTGAATGTATAAAATGTGACAGTAAACCTCACGGCGCAGAATTATTATTAACTGGGTTTGGGGTGAATTTAAAACAAAGAAAAACCAATCATTTTATTTGAAATAAATGTTAAATTAATTTTTTCAAGACTACTTAAATTAATTAATCTATAACTAACAACGAATTTTTTGGTAAAATTGTGGACCCAAAAAACATAAAGTTAGTAATACTTACAAAAATAAATTATATAATAACAAATATAATAAAATTAAATTTATAAACGACTAAAATTCAGGCAAATCGTCATACTGATGCGCGGCAAACAAAAGGCACACAAAGGGATGAAAAACTGATTATAGGCTATAATCTAAATAAAAGATTTTTTTTATTAATCTCAAAAAAGCAAAATTCTACAAAAAAATGTAATTAATCTATATCATTATGTGATATGCAATTAAATCTAAAATTATTTAATTGCGGCGAACCCAGAAAATGCGGTAGAGCCAGAGAACAGATAATGTATATATATAAATAAACTCAATTTATAGAAAGTATTAGACAATTAATAATCAAAAAACGGGATTTATGGAAGCCAAATATTCAAAACATAAATACTGCGAATGAAAATATACAGACTTAAATATCACCAAAACAATTATATAATTCAAAAATTAATTAATAAATGTTGTCGCTCGCCTTTAAAAAATTTAATTGGGAAGACGGATGAGTGAATCGTTAAATCTGTAAATGATGTGAGTGGCCTAGTGCACAAGAAATGCTAAGATATAAAGAGAAGAATAGATAATTTTGGGTTATAAATTATAACCAAGAAAACAGAGAATAAATGAACATAATTTTATTTTAAAAAACATATTAAAACTGACTCAAAACGAAAGATGATCAGCCGCAAGATCATAGAACTTTTAAAATTAAAAAAAAAACACTATGCGGACATCGTAGAAATTAAATAGATGCAAGCACAGGCAGACGAAATCAAAGTTTTCACCTTGAAAAGAATTAAATTTCGAGGATAAACATTTAATAAACTAAAAAATAACTTTCATTTATTTAGAATTTCTTAATGAATTTTATCTCAGCGCAATTAATTTTGAGTAGATTGTTTTTAGTTTAATAATTAAATTTTTATCCCGTTTTTGTAAGAACTCATTTAATTATTATTTGCGACACAATCGGTTTATTTACATATAATTAAATTTTTCAAATTAAAAATGTTATGTCATTTTTCGAAATTTTATTTGAAAAAATTGATAAAAGAATAGTTAGCAAACTTGTCCTTGAATGCTAAAACATAACTTTTGCGAGTTTATCGTTTGTTTGTTTGTATATTGTTATTCTATTTGTTGCAAAAAAATATTATTAAAAAATAGTAAATGGTTTTTTAAATAAGTGTTAACAATAGGTTAATAGTTTAAGGCAGTTTTTTAAAGAAAATTTATTAAACAAAAAAGAACAACCAGTTAACAAAAGTTTATTTTCTAAATAATAATGCATTTGCAATTATGCATATTTTAGATGCTTGCATAATTTTCTTTATAAATCCTCTCAGCTCTTTAATTTTTAATTTTATTTTAGTTATTTTTTCATTTAATTCTGGGTTGTAAAATATTTTGTTGATTTTTTAAATAATTTATTTAAATATTTCAGAATTAGATTAGCTGACGTTTATAACACATTATCTTTGATTCATTCATTTTTAATTAAAATTTGCAAAAATTATTTGGGATAAATTACCCTTATTAAATATTTGATGTTTATATATTTTGGCTTTTTATTCCTTTCAATCTAATGTGACAGCATATAAATATTTTTCTTACAGAACTTTTATTTTTAGTTAAGCAAGAATTTAACTTTGCGTTTTTGCAGGAGGTGATTAATATTATTTAATTTTTTTAACTTGATTATCGTTTACTCTATAAAAAACGAAGAATCATAATAGTTAATCTGCATATTATATTTTCAAAAAATTTGCATTAGCTTATGTCGTGCATATATTAAATGTATGCTTTTAATCTTAAAAAAATAGCCAATTTGAGGTCAAAATTTATAAATGATTTAATATAAATACATCACAAATTTGATTTGCATTTTCGATTATTCCGGACCCTTTGTTGAACAATTGACCTCACTATATCTCATATTAGGTATTTTTATTTTTCGCTAAAAAATGTTTCATTTGGTTATGTAAAGTTTGATTAAAATCCTTTAAGTTGTAACAGGTCTTTATATAAATTCGCTATATTTTGTTTTACAGCGTTTTAAATATTTCTAAAAAAAATTTCATTGTTTCTACCTCTAATGCACTAAAATTAATTTTAAAATTTCTTTAGTGCGAACTTTAAATTTTTACTTTTCAAAAAGATTAAAATCATCTTACAAAATCAAAATTGCTAATTTTCACTCTATTTAAATAAATAAAATTAAAAATTCCATGACAATTCGCGCAAAACTAAATATTCGAATATATTAATTCTTTCTTTTGATAACACGATTTATTAATTACAAGCAAATTTTATTTATTATAATTTTATTTTATTTTATTTGGAACAGACTGGAGAATAAACATCATTTTGACATAAGTTGGAAAGGTATTTATTAAATTTTTAATCAATTGCAGCCATTCTTCCATCCACCGCTCGCTGCAGCAATTCAAATGGCTGCTTTTTTCTGCCAGCCGGGGATGGGCGTTCGTTTTCCCATCGCCGGAGGGGGGGGGGTGGGCAATAATATCGATTTAAAGATACTTCCAAACTAAAAAAATATCCACGGCCAAGGTTTGAAGGTTATAAATTGGCTTAAACCGATAGGTGCCCTTTTTTGAACTAAGTCTTAGAATCGCTCACCCAATCACTATAAAAATGGTTCAGGTCAGATCGATTTGAAAAAAGTGATCAATCAAATCGACACTTTTTGGGAACTTTGAAGGGCCCTAAAGTGCTTACTAAACTGTACAGAACTAACTTAAAATATTGCACTGTTTTGTAACTGTTTAAAGAACATTTTACAGATCTCAAATTCAAACATAACTTGTAACTCATATTAAATTATTCTGATTGAAAACACACAATTAAAAAAATGGCCAAAAATTCCAAAATTAAAGGAAATTATCAATAATTCATAACAAAAAATTAAATAAATAGAAAAAATTGCAAAATATTTAAATTTTGCTTAACCGATATTCTTGTTATATATTAAATGTTTAAAATAATTATCCAAACTCTTTCTATAAAAATATGATTTACATTATATCTTAGATTTTGGTAAATGAATCTTTTAATTTGGCAATATTATTAATTTTAATTCGTTATTTATTTATTTTTGATTAATGGTTTTATCTTTGGGTTTAGGTTTTTTTTGGTTCAGTTTTCGCGGGGTTATGACATTTTTTGTTTTATATTGAATTATTTTATTATAAAATGTTATTGTACATTCTCAGATCAGATTAGTGAAATGAGGAAACAGTGTGCTAAAAAGAGAGAGTTAGACGGTTAGAGTAATTTGGTCATTAACGCACCCCATCTAATAATTTTTTAGTTACTTTTTTGAACATTTTATTTTTTGAAGAAATAGTGTGCTAAAATGAGAGAGTCAGACGGTTAGAGTAATTTGGTCATCAACGCACCCCATTTGTTATAAATTATATTTGAAAATTTTTAATTTTTATAAACTTATTAAATCGCATTTGTTTTTTTAATATTTTCTGTTTTCCAATATAAACAATGTTTTACAATATGAACCAACTATATAACTCTATGAGAAAATGGTGGAGTTTTGTCTTCGGGAATCTGATGGCAACGTTCTTCAAGTATATTTAACATCTATTATTTCCGTTTTTGGACTATTGTATGTGTGTTATATTATATTTTGCAAAAAATTTCTTTAATATTTTATTTTTTTATGTATTCAATTATGATAATTTCAATAATTGTTTAGTGTATGTTAAAATATTATTTATGTTCAAGAGTTTAAACTTTATTTTTAATTTGTGTTACGAATAATAATGAATTACACAATCTTCAACAAAAAAAACCAGTAGGAGGACAAGCGTTTTCCTCGCGCTCTTTTCCGCCCGAACCTTATTTTCTAATTGAAATTAGGAATAATTTGTCGGTTTTATTATAGCTTGTATTTTTCAGGCTTAATAGAAATTCGCCAGGGCGTTTAGTAAATTTGCCACCTATATTTTATGAAGTAGTTTTAGACGTTATAACTTTATTCACACCGCACTAAATCAGTTAAACCTTATACTATTGGAAAGCTCTATATGAAAAGAAACTATTTGTAAAACTAAACTAAGCAGTAAATCAAAGTTTAAAAAAGTTATGGTCAGAAAACCACGATAAAGTTTAATTTTTTGTAGTTTTAGCTTATAACTTTATACAAACCCAATCACTTAATCCTTATACCAATGGAAAGTTCTTTATGAGTAGAGAAAGAAATACAGCAAAATTGAAGCGATGCTAAGCTTCAAAAAAGATATAATGCAAAACTACAAAAAATTAAACTTTATCGTGGTTTTCTGACCATAACTTTTTTAAACTTTGATTTACTGCTTAGTTTAGTTTTACAAATAGTTTCTTTTCATATAGAGCTTTCCAATAGTATAAGGTTTAACTGATTTAGTGCGGTGTGAATAAAGTTATAATGTCTAAAACTACTTCAAAAAATATATGTGGCGAATTTACGAAACGCCCATGGTGGCAGTTTTTACGAAACGACCCAGCACGGTGACAATCTATTGATTTATTTTAATCAAATAAAATTTTCAGAAATTAAACTAAAACAATTTTTAGATGGGGTGCGTCATATCCAAATTACTCTCCGCCTGACTCTCTCTTTTTAGCACACTATTTCTTCAAAAAATAAAATTTTCAGAATTAAACTAAAACAATTTTTAGATGGGGTGCGTCATGTCCAAATTACTCTCGCCGCCTGACTCTCTCTTTTTAGCACACTATTTCTTCAAAAAATAAAATTTTCAGAAATTAAACTACAACAATTTTTAGATGGGGTGCGTCATGTCCAAATTACACTCGCCGCCTGACTCTCCCTTTTTAGCACACTATTTCTTCGAAAAATAAAATTTTCAGATATTAAACTACAACATATTTTTAGATGGGGTGCGTCATGTCCAAATTACACTCGCCGCCTGACTCTCCCTTTTTAGCACACTATTTCTTCAAAAAAAAATTATTAGATGGGGTGCGTTGATGACCAAATTACTCTAACCGTCTGACTATCTCTTTTTAGCATACTATTTCATCAAAAAATAAAATGTTCAAAAAAGTAACTAAAAAATTATTAGATGGGGTGCGTTCATGTCCAAATTACTCTCGCCGCCTGACTCTCTCTTTTAGCACACTATCTCTACAAAAAATGAAATTTTCAGAAATTAAACTAAAACAATTTTTAGATGGGGTGCGTCATGTCCAAATTACTCTCGTCGTCTGACTCTCTCTTTTTTAGCACACTATGCTACATCTATAAATATCTTTGGGTGCAAGTTGAATGTAAATAGTGACTTGGCAACGGAGCATAATCATATTGGTTGATTACAAACTAATTTCATATCGTTCAGACATTTATTTGTACAGATTGAACTGGATCGCAATTAAATTTACTGTTTATCATTATTTCATATTTTTTTTTAGCAAGAGTTTCACTTTCTTATGTTTTTAATTGATCACGCGCAATAAAAGCGCCCATGCGGAGGCCAACTTCTTTTTGGATAATATCCTTTGGAATTGCCTGATGCGACTTTCTTTGGTCGCATTATAATGTTTTTACAACCTCAAACGTATCAATGTATTAAATATTTTTAATATAATGCATAAAAATTTATAGAAAGCACTTTTATGCTCTTTTAATTATTTCGTTTTAATTTTTCTTAAAACATTTGTTTTTGAATTTTTATGACATAATTATTTAGTTATATTGTTCATAATACAATACATTGTAGTTTTTCTACATTTATAATGCAATTTGAGTTTGATTAAGTTTTTCTTTTCACGCCACTGAAGGCCCCTGGCTTTTTTAAATTATTGACCATGTCATTCCAGTACAAGCTGAATTATTTGAAAATTTATAGTTTTATTCCAAATTGTTGTTATTTATATTAATTTATTGATCAACAAAATTTTTTTTCAAATATACCAAAAAATGGGCAAAATTTCCTAATTGAAGTAATAAAAGAAATAAAAATTTTTATATGCAAATTAAAGGCATTTCAGAGAAAATTTTTGAAAATAAGCAGAATTTTAAACATTTTCATTTTGGTGGCTGAATTTTTAGTCGCGAAAAAGTCAATTTTTGGGGGTGCATTTTTAGAAAATTTTGAAAAATTCGATCCTTAGGGGGGTATTTTTCGTTTTTATTGCATTTTTGTTAAGGAATTTTTTTGAAAAATGGCGAAATATGGAAAAAATATGGAATATGGATAAAAATCGCAAAATATGGAAAAATATGGAAAATATGGATTATAAAATGGGCTCTAGAAGCTCCAACCAAAGATAAAAATACTATTTATGGCATTTAGAAGCCGTTTCAAGTGCGCAAAAAAAATATGGATTTCCATATAAATCGCCGCCCTAATTATCACTACCGAATTATTTTGTTTTTTTGGTATTGAGTCGGACGTTTAAAATTAATTTAATTAACCGAGTTGCTTCTGAATAGAACGTCACTAAGTCTCACAATTAACAAGGAAAATTTCAATGTTCTTGAGCCATAAAATCAAACCTAAAATTTGAATCAGTTTAAAACGACGCAGATTTTAACAAAAGTTTTTATTTTCGTAATTTTTTTAATCTTACGCAATTAGATATGGGTTTATTAGCTAATTGTAATATTTTGTATGTTATCCAATCGATAATAAATATTAATGATATCAATTCCTAATTATTATCTTTATAAGTTATTTTGGAAAAACTTTGGCTCTTATTCGTCTTTGCCAAAATTCATCCCTTGGAATTCATCACCATAAGCTCGTCCGCTACGCAAATTATTCGCTTTAATTGTATTTCTATATCCATTTATTAATGGCAATTTTTTTATTTCCTATTTACATTAAAATTTATTATTTTTTAATTTTGGCATCTTTTTGGCTGTAAATATAGATAATGCTCAATCATCGTGTTTTTTTTTTCGTTTGCTTACAATTTCATTTTCTGCTAGGAAACGTAAGAAATTATGAGGATCATGTTATCGTTTTGCTTTATAATACTTGTTCTACTTTGTTCATTTTTACTTTTTCTTTTGGAATTAAATAAATTATGTTAAATTTAATTGGTTTATTAGTGAGCTGAATTATCACATTAAAAGTGCGAACTCGAGTTTAAATCGGTCAAATCGAAGCCCGATTGTGATCAAATCAACAATCATATCAGAAACAATKCAATCAACAAACATAACAATCASAAGAWGTAACATTGCTTAATCACTTTGATATTTTTTAATTTTAAATCGATTTCTGCATTTTTTACGTTACAGCGCGCATTATACTACTTATGTAATTTAAAAGTTTTTAAATATTTTATATTAAGCTTTTGACATTATTTTCTGTAAAAGCCTTTTTATTWWTTMMTWAAAWTTWAWWWTTT
>MEIZ01000239.1:0-70844 GCA_001723225.1 Globodera ellingtonae | reverse complement strand
TTTRRRRTTTTTTAATAACTATTAATATCATTTATTGACTTTTWATTTTATGTTGCTGTTTGTTCCTTCAATTTTTGATTTTTTTGATATAAATTTACATGGTTGGCGCCGCTTCGGTGATTTATGGTACTAAATGAATTGAGCACAATCTTTTACTCACAAAATTTATTTTAAACATACAAAAAAGATAGTTTAATTTTGTTTTTGATTTTTTTTACCAATTTTATTTGTAAAACCTTTTTTGAATTTATTTATTATTAATTCAAACTAATTTGATTTTTGCAGATCTTATTTGTTTGCTATAGAGGTTGGGACATTTTTTATTAGTTTTTTTTCATAATTTCGAAAAAAATTTCTTSATTCATTCTTTTTATTATAGAATATATTATATACTCGTTTTATCTTAGATAATTATATTTTTAATTCCATAAATTTATATTTATTATAGGCTTGAATTATGTTACACATCGCTCCATCTGTAATATGCGCCGCATTAAACTTTAGTTTGTCCGGAATTAAATTCTTAAGTTATAAATTTAGTTTGTTTCAATCATTAATCAGATTTTTGAATCGAGTATTTCTTACCAAATTTGAACTAAGACAGTTAATGTGCATTTCTTATGCCAGGATGATTAGTTTCTTTTTTAATTACAGAGGTATATTAATTTTTATACAGGCAGCTGGCATCGGTTGGAATATTATTTCAAGGCTCAGGGGTTTTTGTCAACGCAAAGTTTTAATATTTTTATTGTCTMTAGCTTTTTTTAATTCATGAATCAGTTCATTATTATTTTAAAACTTTTAATATTTTATGTGTTCATTTTTGGGTTTAAAGCAAATATCATTTTCATATAAATTTCGATCAAACATATTCAGCGTTACCATTTTTTCAGAAGTAATTCTATATGATATTCTGTCCTCTTCAGTTCTGCTCACTTTCAGCTAAATCTTGTAGTTCGTATCGCGCAATCTAAGTAATTCATATGAATTTAATTGATTTAGTAGGAAAAATTAGAATTAGTATTTTAAATAATTTTTTTTTGCGCCAATAATGAATTATTCGGATAATAATAATTGCATTAGAAGATTTGCATCCAAAATTGTACTAATGTTTTTTCCAAAAGTTTATAAATTATTTTTTATTTTTGTAATMAAGGAAAAAATAGAATTTTTTRCATTATGCGCCAACCAAACAACGAATTGATATTTTYCTTCACACCATTTTACTTTCATTTGTTCCGATGCAAGAAACATTTGTAMATAAAAACTTAATCAATTTGTTGATTTCCTTCAAATATTGTTTAAATAGTTAATTTTGTTATACTATAATATTGTTTTGCATTATGATTTTTTAGAAAACAAATTTTTTTTTATGTGTTATGACGTTGGTGCCATGATTTAGGCGACTTTATCTTTCAATTTTATTTATAAATATTAGTATATAACAATTCACAATTTTAAATAACTACCTTCTTTTAAATAGTTTTAAATTTAATTGTTAAAAAATCATTAAATTAACATTCCTTTTATGCATTTATTTTCCTTTTTATTTAAGCGTTAACTCAAYAAAGATGTACGCTTATCCAATTTAGTAAGTACATGGATGTCATTGTGGAGCTTTTTTTGTACAAATTCATCAAAACTTTTTATTTAAAAATTTTTTAAAGCATGCTTCATCACAATTTTATTGTTGTGTGTTTAATTGTGCTGATTAATCAGGGTGCGTAATGTTGAGAAAAAGGTTGATTATAAGACTGAAAAAATAAAAGCAATAATTAATATCCAAACTAAATCCTTAATTACCTTATGGCATTTTAAGAATATTTTATCATGGTTTACTTTTAAAGGCATTGAAAAAATAATACTTTTAAAAATTTGAATCTTTATAAAAAGATAAGAACTTCTTTAAAGCAAGCAATCAATTTAAAAATGCCYCAAATTCGTTTAAAACATTTTTTCTGCAATTGTAAACTCAATTTTCAACAGCACAGGATCCGTTTCACGAACAATATATGACAATTTGCTTTTGAAAATAAAATATTCTACTCAGCCCAAAACGGTTCATACAATTAGGTATTCTTAGCCTTCTATTATTCAAGTTATAAATTATTTATAATATTAAAATTTCAGCAAAGTTTGAAAGCAATAAATTTTTAAAATATAAACACTGCACAAAAAAAGACTACTGTCCTAAACTTAATTTTAAATTTGTTTTGTTAAACAGTTTTAAATAAAAAACACGATTTAAATAATTCAGAAACGTTGAAAAGTTTTGGGTTGCCATAAATTCATATTATTTTATTGCATTCACTAAACTGTTTTGCTTTTTAACCAACTTTTAATTATTTTTTTTAAATTTTCAAAATTTGTGTACCTAAAATATTTTCTAATGCAATACAAATTGAATTTAAATTTATTATTAATATGACCTCCTTTAAATTTCATAATTTTATGTAGAAATGCTAAATGCACAATTTAAATCCTAATAATTAATTTTATTATTTAAA
The DNA here is from genome assembly GCA_001723225.1 of Globodera ellingtonae. Taxonomy (NCBI): domain Eukaryota; kingdom Metazoa; phylum Nematoda; class Chromadorea; order Rhabditida; family Heteroderidae; genus Globodera; species Globodera ellingtonae. Next base: position 68,337 of record MEIZ01000239.1, on the reverse strand, counting down.
ATGATTTTTAATCTATAAACCATATGCTTCATTCACGTAGAATAGTTGAATGGCTCCATGATTTTTAGTATAATACTTTTAATAATTTAATGTTTACTTTTGCTAATATAATTGTTTCTTAGTTAACTTTTTTCAATTAATAAAAATTTAAATCTGTGCAATCACTTTCTCAAAAATTATGTCCAATAACAGTCATAAACAAGATTAATAAAGATATGGATTTAATTATTGATTTATATAATTATAAAGAAGTTCTCCTGCTCATGCTTCGGAAGCCTTTCGGCATTCGATGCAAATGTTGTTTTAGGGCGCGTATGCGATAGGCTAATGCGCTCCATGTAGATTGTATCTTGTTGGAGGATTTGCTTTATTTTGATTTTAATGAATTATTTCAAAATTATAGTTATATTTTTTCTTTTAAAATTGTGGTTTATAAAAAAATTTAAAGTTTAAAAAAATATTAGATATTCATTTACGGATAAAAGACCAAGAAAAATTCTTATTATTTTTTTAAATCTACTGGCTGACAAGCCTCTTTATCTGCTAATGAAACACTTTATAATTTGGATTTTTTTTGACAATYATATCTCTGAATATAATTATTTATATAAAACATTTTGCTCTTTGCCGGCTTTGTTTCAGTTATTTTGTTGCTTCAACTTTTTAAATCATTTATATTCACCAAATAATTATTTATTTTAATTTGGTTTATTTTAGTCGATATTGTTATTTGCTAACATGTTTTAATATTAAAATGTATGCAATATTTATCTAATTCATTTGTTTATTAAGTTATTTTATCTTTTTTATTAAAAATTATGCGATAATTTATTGTTTCGTAATATATATATTTTTTAAAATGATTATTAAGTCATTTTCGTAAATTGTCTTTTAACAAAACGTATACGGTAAAAATACGAATTTGTTAAAAAAAATGGAAGTATTTTTGGGTATGTTTACCTGTTGTTTGCTTTGTGTCTGCTTACCAATGTACTACTTTTAATTATACAAATTCAAATTCACACGCGTTTTTCGAATTATTACGCACCGGGCGGTTCGCAGGTGCATTCATTATTCATAATTTTTTAAAGTACTCTATTTTTATTAAATCATGTTATTTAACAGCAATAGTAAGTATCTGTTCGTCTTCAATTGGATTCACACGGTTATTTTAGCTTTTGATCTAATTTAAATTGCGACATAGATTGCAAAATGATTTTTGCTAAATTAACGAAGTAAGATAAGTTTTGTTTTTTAATTTAATAATACTTAAAAGGTTTTCAATTTTAAGAATAAAATTTTAAGTTCATATAACTCCGCAAAGGGCGCAATACTTTTCATTATTTATTTTAAGATTTTTGTATGAAATAAATTTTGACATATTAAGTTAACCTTTTTGAATATACTGCATTTATTTGTAATTCTTTACTATAGAATACAAGATTAACAACGTAGGTTTGCTTTAACTTTAAAACTAGCACGACACAACAACTTTTAATAGAAGAAATTGTTTAAATTTTTAGGCGGCTGCATCATAATTTTTCCGTATCCACGCATTATTATTTCTGATGTATTTTTTAAGAATATTAATTATATTAAGCACGCACCAATTTATAAATTCTGGTAATTATATTATTCTAAATTCTTTATTTATGGTGTATTGATCGTCGTTCGTTGAACCGATGCCATTAATTTCTTTAATAAATAAWACTATRAGATTTTGTTTGTTTATGCTGTGTGTACAATGTATAATTGTTTTTTATCGTTTGATATAATCCTTTATATGTTATCATTTAATGTTGTTTATTGCTAGATAAGTTTTCTTGTCGTACAAAAATTTTAATATTTATCAACATCGCAATAAGCGAACTGTTATTATAAGTATCTAGTTAGGAATGTTTTCCATATTTTAAAATTTTATCAATGGATGGTATTTTAACGATTTCTAAACTTTGTTTTATTCGTATTAGTTAGATTTGATTGAATTTAATGCTTTGCTTTGTCATCTATAATTCTTTGATTATTGTGGAATAAATCTTTTCAATGTTTTATATGTATTATCTTTGTTTAGTTTGGAGCATTTTGATGAAATATTTAAAATATTATTAAAATATTATGCTTCATTTTTAATGGATTATTCGATTTATCCTTTCGCAAATGAATTCTAAAAATTTTATGAGCGTAATTCGTCCAAGCGACAAAAAAATAGCGTTTCCTATTTAAGTCTTGAATTATAAAGTTGCATAAAATAAAATTGTTTGGGCATACTAATTTCGAGTTTTCGTCGAAAATTAATCCATGCACATTGACGTTTGGCATCCACAGTCATGTATACCAACGGTTTTTATCTTCCTTGTTTTTTATAGAAACAAGTCTTTTTGTTAAAGGATTTTTTTATATTTTTTTAATAATTATATTTAGGTCAAGTTATAGCTTTCTCATACTAACAATATTATTAATTTTTTACTAAGAAGCAATAGTCAATTTTAATGTTGAAGATTTTTTGTTTGTGTTATTTGATTTTTAATTGTTTTATGAATACTGCGCGAAGCGTACATTAAATACATTGTTAATAAATTAAAATTGTTAAAGTTAAAATATTCAATCATTATCCATAACGACATTCAATAGTAATAATTCAAAGATTAAATTCACAAAGTTAAAATGGAACTATGGCCATTGTAAAACGAAGAATATAATTAATATTATGTATATTTTTGATAGTATAAACTTTTATTAATCTGTAAGACGTATTGCCATGGTCGCGTCGTGATCGGCTTTTTTTAGTTTTATATATTAATACCTATATAAATAAATAAAAAATTTTGAAATTTAATATTTGAATATTTGCTTATGAAATTATATTTAAAATTAAAGCATTTATGTTTAAAAATTGTTTTTTAGTTTTTTAACGTGCTTGAAATCGGTTTCTGCTTGCAAGTTGAGCTGCTGCTTCAGCAAAATTATTAACAATTTTTTTTTCATTAAAATCGCTTTTAACGTAAATTGTCTATAATATTGACAACCGTTTTATTGAAATTTAGTTCAATTGTGAATTATGATATGGTGTAAAACACACATTTATATTTGCGGGTCARAACCTTRCGATGGTTTAATATTTAGTTGMTTAAATTGCTTATTAAATTTTTAAAAATTWTTTTAAAAATTTTTWTTTTACCGTAATTGTTTAAATTACAAAAGACGGTTACCATTCGGCATTTCAAATAGTTAATGATCAGTTGATGGCATTTGAATTTTCTGGTAATATTTTATTTATTTTCCTTTGATTTATTCGCTTGTTATTTTTATTTTAAAATGTAAACATAAGKTCTGYGCAGATTATAGTATTTTCTCGATGCAAATACAACAATGGAAAATTTGCCCTTGGGTCCTTGAGTCGATCGTCCTAAACCGTACAACCTTGTRGAGGAATCAAGACACTCGCGCAATAAGTTTGAAGTTTTTATTTAATCCCAATTATGGTTAAATTTTATCACACATAATTTTATAAAATGGGTTAGTTTTTTTATATGCATTTATTTTCTAACTTCATTTTTGCTAATTTATTTATGGCTCATTTTTGYAGGTGGGTTTTCCTTAACTTTTATCTTGCACAAGCGCTTGCAAAGATCTTCTGCATATGTTTGTCCATAATKACKACTACTAATTAATTTTGTTCGAATATAAATCAAATTTGCAATTTTTAAATACACTGGCCTTCTTTCATAAGTTGAATTTTTGCATTTTAGACAATAACTTTGTAATATTATAATATTTAATTATTTATAAAATGAAGTTTGTCTTGTATGTACAAATATTACATAATTTTTAAACCGCAATAATTATTTTATACATTTGTTTTTACATTTCTCTTTTGAATTCAAACAGCAGTAAACTACGCGTATTCTTATATCGGTGAGCTTCAAGAAAAACTTGTTGGCCATACATTTTTTTGCGTTCAATTGCGAGTGTAATGCTCTTTATTAATTTTTTATATTGGCTGGTTACACAATAATGCTAAATTTAATAGTTTAWATTAATGGGTTTGGTATTTAGCAGGTTACCGAACTAAACAGACAAATATTATTCCGGGGTTTGAGCAATTCGTGTTAACTTTTAAATTATACTGTCTCTTATACACATCTAGATGTGTATAAGAGACAGGACAAATATTATTCCGGGGTTTGAGCAATTCGTGTTAACTTTTAAATTATACTTGATATTTATTCAGTTTAAAAATAGTATAATTTTATTAATTTAATGAAAACAATTAGCAAACTTAGTTCCCGTATATTATAGCTATGTTAGTAATTTTTTATAGTATTATTTATTTTAAAGTATAGGCGGTTGCTTTTGCTCTCGTTTTATCTTCCGCCACGTTGGATTTTCAATTACCTACGTATACATTTATTTAAAATAACCACTCATTGAATTATTCTGGTGAAGTTTCATTTTTAAAATATAAATATTTATGTATAATATCTGAAATACTATATTATTGTTTCATTAATATTTTGAATTATTAAATATTAAATTATTATTTTTTTCTTAATTAACTTTTTTTATTCTGTCGTTAATAGAATAATTTTATTTTAAATTGCAAAATTTTTGTGAACATATATCCGATGCGTCGTTTTTTGATTTTAAGAATTTTTCAACAAGACATTATTGCAAGACGCTTTTTTAAATTTGGTTAATTTTTGGGTATTTTTGTTGAATGACTTTTAGTTCCAGTAAATAATTTTGATTGTTTTTTCAAAAAATTTTTTACGCCTTTAATTTTCTTTATAATTTGCTGCACAAAGATTACCAATTTTTGTTAAAATTTCCCCGGCGCACCAGTGGCACCGCCTGACATTCCCCATTTTGGTTGCAAATCTCTTAAGAACTTGAGTAAAAAATTCAAAACCCAAAAATTAAGTTGCATTGGCTTGCCCAAATTCAATTTGCGCTCCTGCGCTAATTAGAACACACATCCTAATTTAATTAAAGATTCTTCATTTATTAACCATAAACCCATTATAGTTTGTTTATTTGGCATATTGGGATAGGGGTTAAACAAACATCATCAATTTTGCTTAACATTACAAAAACTTCTTGATAGAAGCTTCATTTTTCCCTGGAGGTGTTTCCTTTCCTAGGCAAACCATTTGGTTTTTCATCGCGTTTAGCCGGTGTTTGAAAATGCCTAATCTTTCATGCTCATAAAATTTTTATTAATTTAAACATTTTAAATAATCTCGATGTATTGTTTTAATTTTCACACAATTTATTTAAATATGTTAAATTGCTGGTTTTAACATCGCTGTTTAAGCTGTTTTGATCTGCATCTTGCATTTCTAATAACTTTATTTTAGATATATAGGTATTATTTTTTAATAAAATCAACAATAAGCCACCACTTTTGGTCTGGAGTGTCATATACACGATTGGAGCTGCGAAGCCATACGAAAGGTTAAAACATGTGCACTGAAATCGAACACGCACTGTTATATATATTTTAACAGATTATGCATGATTATCAGCAATGTTGAAATTTTAAGATAACAGTGGGATTAAATATTTTATAAATTTGCAACTGTTTTTAATTTGTAAATGAATATAAAACTAATAAATCAAATTTTTTTATTGTTATACTTTTTAAGTATATTTTTTTATTCTAGTCGTAAGTTTTCTCTTTACAAAAATAAAATATTCACTTGGTTCATTCTTTGACGATGAGTCAAGTAAGTGTTTATTTGTTAATTTAATACATATTAGAAGCTACGGCGTCTGTGGGATCGTTCTCGCATACTAGAGATTTGTCAAGAAAAATTCACCAAATTGGCAGCGCTCACAGAATGCCCATTTTGCCTTCAAAGACTCGATGTGCAACTTTGAAATTTTAACAAATAATTACAAAATTATGCAAAAGCATAATCAATTCAAATTGGCCTTTTTTATAATTTATATTATAAAATTAGAAATTTATCTGAAAATTTATTTTTATTTTATTAAGTCGTGATCCACCGATTAATTTTTATTTTGCTATATTTGGCAACCAGATTCTACCTTATTAAATTTTGCATTGATTACATTTCGTTTTTAAATTTACCTAATTATTAAGTGAATTTTTATATTTATATCCGTGCTGGTGTTCCTAGTTGCTTACATAAATAATTTTTATCAATAAAATAATAAATAAAGTTCTTATTGCTTTATTGAATCTGACTAACATTACAAAAATTTAAAACTAAATAGAACAATTTTTCAAAAAACAATTTTTTAAAAAAATCGCGTGTACACGCAATTGAATAATATTTATGCTCAACAAAATAGTTTGATTGCTTTAACATCAATCATAATTAATTTAATTTGATCCAAAAATTTCATAATGAAACCATTTGAAAATCTTTACTTAAAAGCAAATTAATTAGACGGCACAGGAATTAGTCGGACGTTGAACGAAATTTTCTTCGGGTTGTAAATCTTTTTTATTTATTCACCTATTTTGCATGGTGCGCGTCGTCGATGGACTATCTTTTTAAATATATCTAAATAACAGATTATTTATTGTATAAAAAAGGGCATATAACATTGCATCGATTTGATTTATTTAAGCTGGAACGCTGTAAGCATAATAAATGAATTTAACTATGAAAAATATGTTGTTGATAGTATATTAATACAATTAGATGTACTTCGTAGTTATAAAGAAATTAAACGTGCATACAAATATTTTATTATCTGCTCTTTTTACAGTACGACCTCAGAAAAATGGCAATCGATTATAACGTTTCACAATACAAAAAAAAACAATAAATTATAATAATTCCTATTATATAAAAAGATGCTAAACATTAAATAAAAAAATTAATTTTTGATTTTTGATCTTTAAAGGGATTATTTTTAAAGAAGGATACATTTTTATAATAAATATAGCACATACTAATTATATATTTTAGTTACACTTCCAGTTGTTGAAACCATAGCAGTCAATCGTAGGCAAATAATTTTTTACTTTTTGTACTTTTCGTGTTGACTGCAGTATCGTGACAAGCTTTCATTGAATATTATTGATGATAAAATGCTATTAAATCTTATTTATTTATCCGTTGAAATGTTTATTATGTAATAAATTTGATTTTTAAAGCTAAAATTAAAAAAAAAGAAAGTTTGCTTTTTAAATGTTAAGTGTTTTTAGTAGCTGTTCCTTTAAGTTTAAAKATTATTGCATAAGTTGTCAATTTTTTAATTAACATCGCATTTTTCAAATTTCCAAACATATATGTAAGTTCAATCGATTGTAATTTTTACAAAAAAAGGTTCGCCAAAAAGAATAATAATATTAATTGCTGCAGTTAATTAAATTCTCAATAACTAAATTATATTTAATGTAATTCATAAAAATTGTTTTGATTATACATATTGTAAAGTTTTATTTAAAATCATTATCTTTACTTTCTGTATTTTATCCTTATTAAGGTTAGCATCTTAACTGTTAACGATCAAACAACTTTTTTTCCTCCTGCAGTAGACAATAAAATGTGTTAATCCCAAAAGGAAAAATTAAAAAAGAATTGTATCTATTAAAAACAAACTAAGAACTTAATTATACACATTTGCGCGACAAACAAATTTTTGAACAATGATAATTTATGTTTATATTAAAAAGAATTATATTAATAGATATGTAACTCTTGTTTATGATGCAGTATGTAAGCGAGTAAAATTTAAATAGCTCTAAAACTATTTATATAAATAAAATTAATAAGTTTATTTGAAAATAAAACAATTATTTTTTWAATTCTGAATAGGCATTTTTCGTTGTGCGGGTAGACAATATTCGCTTACGAATAAAATWTTCAACATTTTAAGACTCCTAAATGAAATATTACCGATAAAATTGATTCAAAAAAATTTTTAAATTTGGGGCAAACGGAATTAGACGGCCGCACGTTGTGTTATTATGAGTTGTTTCTTTAATTAAATTTACGATCGAATATTGATAAAAAATTCTTAATTAAATTTAATAAGTTTTTGAAGCCCATCGGCAGCCATTCAAAAATTTTCATAAAGAAAATTATTTAGTGGAAACCTTGTTTTTGAAGGAACGCACAAAGAGAAAATTACAATACAAAAGGATGTTCTAAACGCAATTGAATTTCTCAAATTTCATTTGGGGCTCTTTTGTTCTGTGTAAAAATCCGAATCATAAAACAATATTTTTTTTGTGTTTTTGATTGTGCAATAGGAGGGTGGTGTTTGGACAAAAAATGTGCCGTTATCACTATCGTATAACATTAAGTTTCTAAAAATTAAATACCAAATGAATTAAATTTAAATAATATATAAAAACAATCTCGAAAGTATTTTAAAATATATATTTTCTCAAACCAACAACAAAGTAAAAATTCTAAAACCCTTCAGGWGCCATGCATAGCATTCATTTAATTGCGGGTTTTTTAAATAACTGCTTTTATTTTTAATAAATTATATGTTATTATTTTAACTGGTATAGTTAGCAGAAAAATATTTTCACAGTGTAACCAGAATTTTAGCCTATTAAATATTATTATAATTTGATAATAACAAGAATACTTTTGTTAAATTAGTTTTTTCGTTATAAAAATTTATATCATTAGCTTCAGCCTCTTATGCTTTGTAATTCATTCAATCAATACACATTTAAAAAAATTTTGAATTGCTCAYTTTTTAAAATTTAAGTTTATTAAATTATTAATTGAATTAATGCTTTTACTTAAACTTGACTATTTAATATAGTATGCGTCCCGAAGCTTGGTAATTTCAGCCCTTCCAAAGCTGCTCTAAAACAAAATATTTTTAAACAAGATATAATATTTTTATTTCTTTTCCAATGTTTCATTTATATCTGATTAAGATACGTAATTTTAAATTGCTTTTAAAAAATTTGAATAAATTAAGTTTATTAGTAGTTTGTGAATTTTAAATCGGGATATCTAAAGAGTTTGGAAATTTTTCTCTAACTCATTTTTGCTGTAGTGTATATATATAATAGAAAATATCATTATGCGAGTGTCCATATTAATAAAATGAGTACGCGCTCAATTCGCCTTTAAGCCTTTAGAATTTATTTTTATATATTTTAATGAGTTTTTTCCTGTACAAAAAGAAATTTACATTGATTTAAGATAGCATTAAATTAATATTACTTTAAATTAGCTTTGGCTTTTGATGAATATTCCATTTTGATGTTTTAATCTATCGAGCTGTTTGTGCGTTTGTTTTCCAACTTTTTTTAGTTTTTGTATAAAATTGTTATTTTCTAGCTAATATATCGAACGCGAATCGTTAAAAGAAATTTTTAAATAGATTATGAAAGAATTTGTATAAGGTTGATAACAGATTCTATCTTTCTAAAAGAACAATTATTAAATAAAGAAATGTATAAAACTGCTATATATCATTAAGGTCATATTTTACAAATAAATTGACTCTATAAAGTATCAAGAGTATCAAATAAAAACTACTGAACAAAAAATGTCAAATTTTAGAGTTGTGAAGTACGTAAAATTATTTAATAAGAAAGCATTAAAATCAAAATTAAAAATTTTGTTCAAACGAAACAACAAAAAATCTTGCGGCTGCAGCGCAGTTAATGTGGTGCAGCCGTCAGCACTGATGATGGAATCATACACGCGTCGACAAATGACATTTTGGCAATATTTAATCTAAAATAAAAAACCACAATTTAAAATAATATTAATTCAAAATATATTATGCATTCAAAGATAATATGATATAAAGTCAGTTAATCTAATTCTAAAATGTTTTTGATATTAAAAACAAATATTATTGCAAGATATTTTTTTTTTAACTACGCTGGAGGCGATGGATTTGGTAAGGCAGTTGCCAGATGAGAAATGAATTTCTCAGAGGCCTCCTGTGCTCCAAATTCCAGGAAATCGAATGACAAAGATAAATCAAAAGAAAATGATATGTAATTTCAGTTCCATGAATATATATAATTATACAAACAACTGATATATAATAACTATTTAAAGATCATTTTAGTTAAAATCTTGAATTAAAACTAGTTTGAAATGCAATCTACTCCAAAACAAATAAGATAGCTTCAACAAATGTTCATCATCTACAAAACAACAATTCAGTTTCATCACCATTGTTAGTACTTCTAAACTTTAATCGCGCAGGGTTCCGTTCTGGGTATTGGTTTAAACTGTTGTTAAATAATCAAAACAATGAAAGCATAATGTCAACATGCGTATAACCATTTATTATGGGATATTTAAGATTTCACTTATGAATTAATACAATAGATTCTTATTTTCTTAATTCATTGATTAAGGATAATTGTTGACAAAATTTTGAAAATTTCCGGGGGTCTACAGAGCTTCACAGCGCATCGATGGTAGGCTGATGATTAKATTAATGCTAATAAAACAYCGTATATMCCRGCGAAACTAATGCAKTAATTATATAACAAAAATTAATACAAAAAAAGATCGTATTAAGGGGTTACTGATCATCATATTCGGTGGTTTAAAATTTATAATCAAATGAATAAAGTGAAAAATAAGTCGCATCCAAATTATTAATAAAGGAATTAAACGCGTAAAGAATAATACAATAAACTTAAACTTGCGGACGTAATGATAAAACAGGGAATTATTTGATTAAATGTAATATAATAGACAAAAAATATAAATTTAATAAAAACAAAATATTTGAAAACTTTCTTGGTTAGTGCAAAAATATTCGTTTATATTGTAGCAAAGCCCAATAAATGTCTGGTAGTGAGAAAATTTACAAAACTTTTCTACATTCTTACTGAATTGTATTATGGCAGGTAGAAGGTTCTCGCTATTGGGTTGAAGATATGACAAGAACAAAGTTGAACAAATTTAAACAACGCTATTTTAAAATCGACATGATTAGCTCTACATAAAAAAACAATATTCGAATCAAATTTCATATACTATAATTTTTTAAGCCTAATTGAGTCCGACGAAAGTATTCAAAAGTAAATTAATATAAGAGATTACATGAATTACTAATTTACAAAAGTAAATAAACTATCTTTTTAAAAGGTTTGAAATTTTCACAAATTAAAAATTGAATAAAACTGTTTAAATAATGAGGTCCCTTAATTAATAAAGTTTACTTTTATATAGATATACAATTAGTTAATTTCAAGTTTTAATTTTTAAAGATTTTTTGCGCTGTTCACGTTTGGAAGAAGGGGGCACACGGCTGGTAAACATTTAAAAATAAAACCTCCAAACGCCGAAAACGAAAGCTAACAATTCAATATATAAATAAAAATAACGCAAAATGTAATTAACTTAATTTTTGAAGGATCAAGAAAAATTAACTAAACTAAAAAGAAAATATTTAACTATAAATTAAATATCAAAAAAATTTGTGAACAGTATAAACCGGCCATATAATTAATGCAAATTTATGCAGATTTATCAATGAAAATTAATAAAATGGTTGTAAAAATTTGGATAGATATATCGATACAAAGAACGTTCATAGCGAACGGCCATTACACAAACGTATGGCCGACATCGAACTAAAAATAATAAAATTTTAATTAAAAAAAGTAAATATTTGAGAAAAATAAGAATTTATATAATTAACTTGTTATTCATTTCTAACTAAACAATGCCGAAACGAATAAAAAACTCAGTTTGAATTTGTTTTAAACCAGATCAAACAAATATCTATTTGATAGTTTTAAATTTAAAGCAAAAAGGTAAATAGGTACATCTGGGCAGCATTTAAATAAATACCGGTAATAGCATTAACGATAATTCTATCTAAAATTAAAATTATTTGGTCAAATAATATCATGCTATAAAAACCTAATAAATGATTATAAAAAAAGATAGTTAATCAACCCCGACGCCGGGGTGCAACCCTAGACCAATTTAATTCCATTTAAATAGACCCATTATTTATAACTCACATAAGCATCTGATGTTTTTATTATTTTATATCAATTGCTGTTTCGACGTCCATCAACGCCATTGAGTCTATCAAGAATATAGACTTAGGCATATACTAGACGCTTAGAACTAATCGAACACAAAAATACAAATTGCTAAAAATTGTTTAAATAAATTATCAAATTTTTCAAGTAAATCGCAAAGCAGATTAATCTAAAGAAAAAACCAAAACCAAAGGGCAAGCAAAACAACAAGTAAGACACCAAGACTTAACTTCAATCTTAATTTTAAAGTTTACAAAATAAACATTAAAAAACGCTTATATTTCTAGCGCAATAATATTGGGTTTATACGAAAGAAGAAAAAAAATTGACTCAAGAAAATAATTTAAATATATATATTATTTCTACCGAAAAATCTAATTAGGGTAATTTATAACCAATTAATATGAATGCCAAAATTATGTTTATCAACGTATTCAAAAAATGCTGTGTATTTAATAAAAATATAAAATCTGCAGGAAATCATGTTAAAAAGGTAATGAGGTGGGTGCGAGCGTATATAATTTGGCGCTACCAGCTGCAAATGACATGTGGAACATATAAATTGGTCAAACAGTTTTATATTAAATTGTTCCAGGCTCATAAACGATGGGCAGTACGACGAGTAAATCGGATATACTAAAAAAAGACANAAACAAAAAATTCTAAGTGCTCCTGAAATTATTAATATAAATTGCTAACTTGAAAATAATTGAACAATAAAAAAATCAAAAATAGATAATGCTTGGTAATTTAAAAAAAGCGATAAAAAACTATTTTTAACAGAAAAATACAAGATTAAAATTTCACATAAATAATTTTYTTTATTGTATGAATTTATTATTAATTTTTTATTCTTTTATTAATTTATTAATAAAAAATCAATTTCAAAAATGAAGGTTTAAATTAATTATTTAGTTGAGACATTTTTTGAAAGAATATTTAAAAAAACTGCTTATGAAGTCTTTTGCAAAAAAAGTTGACGCACTCGTCAAGTAATTTGTAAATAATACTGACGCGAAATCACTTGCACAACATGCGAAATGTAAGTTTTCTACAGGCAGTTTGAATGCAATCAAAAAAATAAATAAAAATACGGCAATTTTTGAAGCTTAAAAATACGAATGTTGCAAATTTATTGATCAAAAATCAATTTCAAAAATGATAGGTTAAATTCATTATTTAGTTTAGACAATTTTGAAAAGAATATTTATTAAATTATTATTTTAATTTAAAATAAATCAGAAAAGGGTAAATAAAATTTGTCAAATATGATTTACTAATCAACAGGCAAATGTTTAAATGCTTATTAAAAGTATAATAAAAGCAAAATTTTTTAATAGAAAAATTAAGTTTCAAGATCATTCGTTTAATGTGAAGGCAATTTAACGACTGCAAATTTATATTAATGATGAAACCCAAAATATATAAAAATCAAACTACATATTTAATATTTAATAAGAAATAAAAAGATTATAATGACAATAATATTGATTATTGTATCAAGTAATATGGTAACCGACCCAATTTACGTTTCTTTTTACGAGCGCTCCATAAAAAGGTTGTTGCTTAAATATTAAGTATAAATATGGCACTTTTTATTTATAAAAATATCGTAAACAAAATTAAAAATGCAAAAAAACACAACAATTTTAATAAATAAAAGCTGCGTCTGCCCTTAATCACTTCTTTATTCATTTTGCATATTTAGTATTTTGGCTTATTTTTTTAAATTTGATTATTTTACAATAATAATTAAAAAAATAACTAATATTATAATTACGGAGCTCCAATGCCATATTTATTTCATCTGCATAATTAGAGTTAAACATGTAAAAATTCGTGGCAGTAATAAAAATCTACTTAACAAAAAGAACCAATTATTTAGTATAAATTAAGTCACTACAATTCACAATAATAACAATTAATATTTGAATCGACTAATGCTTTAGATTAAAAAAACAAAAACTTAAATAGTCAGTTCATAAAAATGCAATTCAATAAATTTTACCAATCAAAAAAAAAATTAGCCAAAACATAAGTGAAATAAAAAACTTTAAAAGGTTTTGAAAAGCTTTAATGGTTTTTAAAAAATAAGTAAAAAGGTGGTTTGCCTCATAAGCTCATAATGATGTGCCCTTTAAAAAAAGTAATGGGACATTACTACTTGGGCGGACGATCTTTAGATCATCTACAACAGCATTACCGTAGAGGTGGTAGTAGTGATTTCACGCAGAAGCCACCGTTTAAATGAAACACGTTTATTTACTTTTAACAAAACTTCTACACCGAATTAAACAGAAAAAATTAAAATTTTTATGCAGATGTATAAAATAAAAAAACAATAATTTTTAATAAAAATTTTTCTTTTAAACCAAATTATAATTAAATATTATACAGCACAAAAAATTAATAAAAATAACTGAGATGACGCCAATTTATATTAATAATATAAAGCAAAATACGATTTATTTGTTCATAATCTTTGTATGACAATTTCCACAACAAAAGTAAACATATAAAATATCACTTTCAAACCCAATTGAGAAAATACAAAAATAATGATGTTTAAATGTAAGTTTTAATTAACATAAATTAAAAGTGATACTCACAGGAGTCAACCAAGAATGGAGCTAAGAAAATGCACCAAAAATCATGGGTTTTTGGCTGTTTTTGAAAAAAAGGAAATATCGATTTAAAATTTGAACAAAATTTGTTAAATTGTCCGACTAAATTTTTGAGAAAGCAAACACCCAATTAAAATAACAATAATTCAATCATAAAATTAGAATAGGTAAATAAATAACTCATGACCAGCAGAATGACTCAAATTTTTTATTTCTTTCAAAAACCGAAAATTTCTTCTATGCAAGAGAAATTTCATATTTTTATTGCATTAAAAACGTCCTTTTTCTGGTCACAGTGTAAGGGAAAAATTTGGCCTAATTAGCCATAAACTTAGTCGTTTTTGTAATTTTGGTTTTTTTATTAATGAAATTTTTAAATAATTGAGACTGCAGCTAATGCAAGTATCCGTTCAAAACTCTTTCGCCTTAAATTTGTTACTAATTTATGGAGCCTCGCACCGCGCTTGCGATTTCAAGTATAAATCGGTGCAATTCAATCTTTTTGCATTTTTCTTTTTTATCTATGGAGAATTTTACATCAATCGAACCTTTTTCTGTTTATCATTCAGCCCGCAAATTAAAATTTTAAGATATGTGTAAATTATTGGGTTCAATCAACACTTTTCATTTATTTTAATATATTATCAGCAGTTAGTTGATTATTTTTTAAAATTTTGTTTTGTTTAATTTTTAGCTACGAATTTGGAGTATATGAGACGGTTGGAGTTGTTCTTATAAAATAATAAATTTAGTTTTTTTTAAACTTGTTGTATATTTTTTTTCACTTTAAATAAATAATTACCGCATTTTTATCTGGTTCAGCATTATTTTTTAATTTTTTGAGTGTTTATTTATGATTATGGTTAAAGCATCCAAAATACTCATTAATTTTATAAAAATTTATTAACCAAATAACATTTATATTATTCGTTTTTGTAATTTCTTTTGGGTAATAAATAGCTTTTTATGCTTATCTTTACATTTTATATCCATGTTGAATGCTTTTTATTAATAAACCACCTAATGTTTTTCATTAATTGCAAAAATTTTGCTATTAATAGTCAGGTAGTATCAACATTTTACTTGAAGTTGGTTGAATACTTAAAAATTTGTTTAAGTTATTTCAACAAATCTTTAGAATATAAATAATAAATTAGAATAATTATAAATGCATTAAATTATTTTAGATACATTGGTTTAGTCCTCAAGGACATCCTTGTTATGCATATTATGTAAACTTATTAGCTTTTCTGGCTGACTTTTTTTTATTCATACCATTTTATCCCGCTTTCATGTCAATCCGTTGGTACCATAAAATGGAATATAGAAATGGAGATAAGCTGAAATAAAAAATAATTGAAGCAATTAAATTTAAAACGAATTCCATTATCGCTAGCCGTTTTGTTGCTTGACTTTTAAATTTTTTATTAAATATATAAAAATATATATATTGTGCCACCTGGATCTTTTGGCACGTTTTATTGCATTTTTTAAATAATGGACCTTGAATCCGCATTAATTATTTGTATCAATATGGTTTTGAATATAATTTACTAACAAATTATCTTTTTGTTTATATGAATAGTAAATTTAGTATCAAAAACTTTTGAATCCTTATCATTTTGACTAACAATATTAGATTTTTTAGATCGATTGAGCTTGATTTTATGTCATTAACAGAACAACAGACAATTAAATACTTTTGAAATGGATAATTACACCCAAAACAACCAACGTTTAAGTACGGCCCAATCTTTTCAAGAAGAGCAGTTGAACAGAGTTTAATTGCTCAGTTGACGCTCCTCTAGGGTATAGCAATTCGTGGATTTGTATGTGTTCATTTCAAAAATTTGTTAACAACCAGTGTTGTAATGTCCTATCTGCTTGCATATGCACTCATTGACGTCAAATTTGTTTTTTATAGATTGACACGAGCATCAAATACAAAATAACAATATTAAAAATTTTTAAATGTCGTAAAATATTGTTTTTATATAATATTTAACGCTTTTAAATATGCCCATTTTTGCTCAATAATTTTTTTAAAAATATTATTTTAATTAAATTTTGATCAACATTTTCTTTTATTACATAGGTATATCAGGTAATTTGGTTGCATTTTAAACGATTCTGACTTGTGTATTTTGCGTTGTTATACTGCTTTAAATTGTCAACTTAGCTTTTATTTGTTTGGTCTTCGTATTATTTGTAGCAAGGTAAGTTAATGGAACTAATAATATAAAATCCTTCATTAAATTCTTCTTTGCGCCATTAACATTTATTTTGATTAAAAAAAGGTCGAAAAAGATTCTCAGTTCTTTGTTTTGAAGACAAAATCGATTTGTCTAACAAAAGAGATCAATACGCGGAGGCGATCTTCGTTAAACTTCATGATTAAATAAATGTACTCATAATTGCGGATTTTAACACTCAAGCAAAAAACAATATTCGAAAATATGTAACCATAAATTGATAAAATACAAACTTTGAAACACAGAAACAATTCGCATCTAATAAAAATTAGTTAATTGTAAAATAAATTATTGAAGATTTAAATTTAACTATGTAAAGTGACATCCAATTTTTAAATAAATCAGACCTCTACAAAAACACTTCTACATCTCGTTGGCCTCGTTTCAATGTACTGTGTGTCAAAAAAACGTCCACACCAATTGTAATTTATTATTCTTGTTAATATTTTCAAAATTAAAACCATTAATGCTATAAAATTCAAAAATGTCTTAAGTTGAAAAATAGGAAAACCAAAAAGATAAATTTGTTACAAAAACCTTAAAAATAAAATAACTTTTTTAAATTTAAATTCTAAACCGAAAAGTTTTTTAAAAACCCTTAAATTGCTTTGAAAATTCGAAGTTACATAAGTGCTTCAAAAATTGAAATAATTGAATTATTTAATTTTTATTATGAATGCCAATAAATAAATAATGTATACGAACTTTTAAAAATTTAAATAATATAATTAATACTTTTTAACATAAAAAATTTCAAATTAAATTAAACTATTTGCTGCTTTATTAAGAAATTACGGACTAGATCACTCAGGATGTCAATTGGCAGCTTAAGATATACGGCAAGAATACACGCCGCATGATTTTACTCACATAAAACATTGCTAACAATTTAAAATTATACTTAAAATTAGCTTCAATTTGAAAACTTAAAAATAATACTAACAAAGCTTGACCCTTAATGCCGAATCAGCCATTCAACTAGTGTAAAATCAATTACACAAAGCAAAACAACTTTGATGGTTTTATAATTGGGAAAAATGAATAGCTAATGAGCGTGTTAACATAATCTTTTTGCAATACAAAACATTTAATGGCGCAACATTTGAAATTTATGTTTTATTTACGAAAATATAATAAAATTTTCAAATAACTGAAAACGCCGCACATCAAGCTACGCCAATGTTTCTCGCGAGGCACCGTTACCCCCCACAGTTGATGTAATGATCTTTTTGACCCGCCCACAGCAAAAACACCAAGGGTCCAGTTCCAGACATTTCACCGTGCACGGATTAGATGTTTTATCGTAATAAGTCGTATCGAAGCATTTAATGATTGCATTTAAATTATTTTACGCAAATAATCCAAGTCCGCTTTATGAAAAAAAACCTAAATTAAAACAGATTTAGAAATAATAATATCAAATGCATAATATAACCAATTAATTATATTAAACAAAATATTTTCAAAAGATAGTTCAAAGATTTTTCCTTCATATAATGAAATAAAAAACGTCAAAAAAATTCATTAATCATAATTTACAAAACCTAAATCAAAAAATTCACGCTATTTAATAAAAAAATAATAAAAATGAAATTTTAAATAGTTGGCAGACTTGGCAATGTATCTTTAGTATACTGGAAATTGATTTACTGGCGGCAATAATGCCATTAAAGTTATATTTTGAATTATATAAATAAATATTATGTTAGAATAATATCAATTTAATTCCAGATGAATTGAAAACAACAAATCAAATAAATGCTAAAATTAAACAGAATTTGTGTAAATCAATCAAGAGCGACCTGGGACATTTTAGAACCTGATCAAAAGCTGGAATGCTAAATGTATAACAACATACCTAAAAAAAATTTTACAGGCGCTTTAGTGTTTATAAATTATGTTTTTATCAAGAACTCCTCTTTTTTTTACAAGATTTGATAATCTGAAATTTACTATTTCATGAAATGGTCATATTATTTTAGTATTACTTCTATTAATTTAAAATAATTTGAAGGCACTCGCTTAAATGTCCTGGCAGCGCGCAGGAAATAATTTAAGTGCTCAGCTTTTGCTATACGATTATGGCTTTGTTCCTTTTTTCACCTGTCTAATTTTCATTTTGTTTGTTCAAATATGCATACGAAATTATTTTGGATGTCGGAAGTTAGTTGAGTTTTTTTATATTGGGTCAGTAATGTTAAAAATCGCTGTTCTACTGTTGCTACGATAAACATATAATTTATTAACTTAAAAAAATGTATTCCACTTATTAATAATTTTTTTACTTAAAGCAAGACAAGAGCATTTAACCATTGATACATTATCAGGCGAAAGCCGCAACAAATTTAATATATTGGTATTAAAATGTTCAAAAACCAACGAATCGTAATAGACAAAGGATTCAAAAAACCAAAAAACCGATGTTATCGACAATTAATTTATATATGATATGATTTTGTGTTATATTTTGCATGAAAAAGATGGCCAAATGTTTTTTAACATATTTTTTATTTTCGTTTTCTTAATTTTACAATTTATACTTTTCATTTAGTAACTAGGTGCAGGTGCGTCGCCTCGTTTTCGAGAATAGCGTGAACAAGGTGAGCATTTTTTATTATTAGTACAATTCATAAAATATGAATTATATGCCTTTTTTCATTGTGTGCAAGCTATTTATATTATTTAATATTCGTTCATATCAAATTTTAGATATATGTTAAGTAATGCTTTTGATGCTTTTGATTTTTTTTTTACATTTCAACAAATAATCGTGCGCGGCCGCGATAAAATTTTTCTCATGGTCATGATGGGCGTTGATGTTCAGAAGGTCATAAATGTATTTTTATTTGGTTTTGAATAAATAGTTTAATGTTGCGATTTTTAGATTAGATTCAAAATTAATTAATCCAAAATTCATTGGTTTATTTGTTTAACATTTTTATTTTTGATATTACTCGATTGCATTAGTTTTACTTAAAAATCTTTTGGAATAACATTTGTATTTTTTACACAGTCATGGATAAGTTGATTTAAACAACCGGGACCACCGGTTTAAAACCGACCGTCCACTACTCTTATAAAAATTATAAAAGAACATAACTGGTATTTTTAATCTCGATCATGAATAACAAAGATTTTATCTTCATATATCCACATAAATTAATAAAGCATAAATTACCGAGTTAAAATATTTTACGGATAAATTTTTATATAAGATTTTAAAAAGTTGATACATTTAGTTTTTTTAAATTTGACAAAAATAAAGCAAAATAGAATATTTCAGAAAATATAAGGAATAAAAAAACTGGATTAAATTTAATATAAACATTAATTCATAATATTGTACAATGCTAGTAAACGGTAAAAAAATGCGTTAATGATTTTATTTCCGCGGTTCAAAAATGATAA
The DNA here is from genome assembly GCA_001723225.1 of Globodera ellingtonae. Lineage (NCBI taxonomy): Eukaryota > Metazoa > Nematoda > Chromadorea > Rhabditida > Heteroderidae > Globodera > Globodera ellingtonae. The sequence continues at coordinate 48,073 of MEIZ01000239.1, read as the reverse complement.
TAAACAAAATTGATTGAGCATTCTGCCTCTGTAATTATATAAACCAAATAATAATAATGTTTAAGCATATTCGAATAAGACACAAATTTAACTAAAAAGTTTCAAACCAAAAATTATAACTAACCTTTTTAAAATTTATAATATATTTTAACGATTATATTATTTCTTATAATAATAACTTTATTTTATGCGATTTACCATTAATCACACTAACAATTATAATAGGGTTGATTAATTAATTAAAACGTTGATTGCTAGAAACATAAAATAAATAGATTCCATACAAAGAACATAAGTCTTACAACGAAAAAATCTCATCAAATTGGTGAAATAATAAAKAATCATCMAAGCGRGCAGATCATATCTATTTCAAACAGTTGAATAATGGCTTAAAAATAAAAAATAAACAAAACATTTAACACATTTATTAAAATATTTATTTATATATACAAGACGTTGAGGTACCAAAACCGCCACAATCTTATTGAATTTTTGTTGCTTTAAGTTATATATTGAGTAATTGTATGGTATTCTAATTTTTATTTTTATTTTTCGTAATAGTTTAAATCTTCGCATAAGGATCCTGAGATAAAGAAAGATCATATAAGGCCTAATTTCTCGGTTAGATTTAACTGTTTTTGGATTTTATAATAAAAAAATAAACAATATTTTTATTAATTTAATTTGATATTAGGTTATTCGGGTTTTATTTTATTTTTCGATAAAAATTAGTTAAATTATGCTATTTGCATATAAATTAATCAGTCTGGCCAATTTTTTATTCATTTAAATTATGTTAAATGTTTAAGTAATTTTTCAAAGATTTAGATATTTATTTTTGTGATATAAAGCTTTATTTTTTCAAATAAATTTTAATGCCCTTTTTTGTACAACTCGAGTGTTAGTTCTAAAATAATTTATTTCATTAATAAATAAATCTTTTTGTTATAACTGAAGAATAATCTTTCGTTCATTTTTAAAATAGAAGCTTTAGCTCGAACGTCAAGACTTTTTAAATCATTTATAGATTATATTTTTAATCACAGTAAATGTTAGAATTTATTCAAATGACGATTATTAAAAAGTTGATTTGCATCTCGTTTTCTTCTMGGCCTTATTCGAAATAAACTTCCTAAATTTTTAGTGTTCAATTTTTATAATCATTTTTTATTTATAATTTTAAATGTTTTTCGGGTTTGCTTGGCATTTTAAGTGATAATCTCTGGGTGTAAAGCTATTGAGAATTATTTTGTATTAGAAATTAACTGCCAATTAATTAACAGCTTTATAATAAATAACACATAAAAAAAGATTATGGATAATATAAAATAATATTTACCGCGTCTACCACCATGTCGTCCTGACTGTTCTTAATTTTTGTTTTCAGCATGACAGCTAAAATTTCTAACCTTTTCAAAAACCGCTTTAAATTTTCAATTTTTAAATTCAATTGTCAACAACGTTATTTTAATCTTAGAATATAATAAATTGAAAAATTTGATATTATTTTTATAAATAAATAATATTAAATATTTAAACTTGTTTTGTTTAAATATTTTTTCTGGAGTTAAAGTTTTTTGTTTGTTTTTTTCTTTTATGTTTTCTTTTTCACAACATTTCATGAACTCCAATTTTTAGTTCAAATTAAATTGGTCGGCAGATATTTGCCCATTTATTTTATCTTATAATGGTATATTATAAACTCGTATTGAGCTGTGGGTTTTGTTTTTTTATTTATTGACATAAAATTAATATTTATTTGTTAAAATCAGATTTTGAATGAAATGTAATCCATATTTTTAATTATTGATCCGGCCACACTCCCACTGGAAGTGTTTTTTGAGGTTATTGGATGAAGAGCATACTGACACAACAACATGAAGCTTGTCAATATTATTATAATTGTGTTTTATACTGCCAAATCTTTTAATTGATTGCAATCTCCATCGTGGTTATTTAAGCAATTGTTTATTGACTAGTTTATTTATTCGGATTTTTAATTCAATTGGGTTTTATTCAGTATTATTGTTTGATTAAAACGATAGCGAAATCCGGCGTTTTCACATATTCAGCGCTCCTGTAATTGAAAAAGATGATTTCTATATCTACTATTCTAAACATATTTTTTGTTATACCGGTCAAAAGCTATGCAGAATTTTTTTAAAATAAAACTTCAATTTAATTAAGCATTTGTTTTTATTGTTTTGTTGTTTTAGTCTTCTTAATTTAATATTAGTGTTTTGAAAGTTTCACATCATTTTATTTTGTTTTTATCTTGAAGTTCAATTGTTACTAATAGTCATATGATGTTTTTTATACAATATGTGCTATAGAAGGGTATTTATGGTTTTAATAATTATTTTAAATAATTCGTCTTATTTTTTATATCGGTGTGTTTTATTATTCATTAATTTTTTTAAGTACAAGTATGGCTATATACAATAAAGACGCGAACTAAACATTATCATTAAACAAAATTATTCATTTCTAAAGTAACATAAGAAATTATTCAGAAACACAAAAAACCATATAATAAACTTTAATCCAAATAGACAATTAAAAATTAAATTTTATCAAAAGAAGAAAAATAAAATATTAACTTATTATAACGAAAAATGAAACAATTTTAGAACAATTGCAATAAAATGTTAAATTTACTCATTAAAATATTTTAAAGTTCATTCCTTAAACATTATTCGCAAGACAGCAATAAACGTCGTATTCAGAATTTATTTAAAAATTTTATAAAAAATTTAACAATGATAACAGAAATAACTTATTTTTGATAATATCTTTTGTCCATTAATAACCCGTTTAGTTTAATAAATATTATATTTTCTTAATTTAATTTTTTACACTTTGTAATTTATCAAAATTTCAAAAATTTTCAATATGAAATATAAGATTTTGTATTATTCGATGAATTATATGTTACATTTTTTTTTATAAAGAGTTTTATCGTTTTTGATATTTTTTTTTTGTATTTTATTGAACTAATTTAATTCTTTTTGATTTTAAAAAAAATGCTAGCTCGTTTTGTAAACTCAAATTCTAAAATATTACCATTTATTTTTTTAGTCTAGTAAATCAATTATAAATTATTTGTTATTTAAAAATAATTTAAGTTTTATCATACTAATTTAAAATATTTAGTTCGGATATATGTACTGATTCCAAATAAGTAAATTGGCTAGTTCTCTCAAAAATATTATTTTTTCGGGTTAAATTTTAATTTTTGTTAAAATTTTATGTAACAATACTTAAAATATTAATTTTCATGCATATTCATTATTTGGTTTTATATTTTTTTAGCAATTTAATGTGTATTGTTGTTTGTATTTGAAGAATTGATGCAAGCATTCCATTAACAAGGTGATGCGCTTGTGCCAATAGTTTCGCTTAATTATTCTTGATTATGCGCGATCTTCCCGAAATCTCTCTTCTCAATCACATTTATTATTTTGTATTTCAAAAGAGTAACATCTAAATTAATTTAAACTTATAAGAAAAAGATGAACATTTTTTAATGGAATAATTAAAAATGTAATCAAAATGTTATTTGATTATCTGATAAAATGAAAACTCAAAGATAATTCCAATTTTTAAAAATTATTTTTTATAATTAAATTTATTTAAATTAGTTTTGGCCATATTTTTTACGTTTTTGGTGGTTTAAACCCAGATGATATTTTGGAGTAATTACTTACCTTGCACCCTCAATCATTTTTAGCATTTGTTTTAGAATAACTATTATAATAATAATTGTATAATTAATTTGTAATTAAAATTTTAAAATGGAAGACAGCCATTTTGCTCCAGCTTGGGCTCGTCTCCATTTATTTACGTTTCTTAAATTTGCAATTTTGCTCTAATATTTATTTGAGTCTTTGTAAATTTAAGGTATTTTTTGGCTTTCTGAACTAGTTTTTTCACTAGCTTTTGGGAATTGCCGCATTCTTGCAGCATCTGTCGTGACTTCTCGGCTTTGGAAATTAACATTAAATGTCAAATAGGTGTTAAATTGTTTGTTTGTTTATTAATAAATTTGTTTTGTCTGACAAAAAAAAATTTGAGAAAAATTATTGTTTTATCTTTTTATATGGTCTCTGTTGGCTTTATTTATTTTAATTATAGTATCCAATCAAATTTTTGTATTAATTATACGCCGACATTTTTAAATCGGTTTAAATTGTCGATACGTCTTGATGTTTCAATCAAATCTTATAAGATTATTTTTTAAATATATGGTCGGTCGTCAAGCACAGTTCTTTTTTAGTGAATTTATTTATTTTTATTTCATATCAAGTAATAATTAATTTTACACATAGCGAAAATGTTTTTTGTTAGTCTTGGAATTAAATTTTTGTCAGAGCTTTACTTCGATGATGCTTCGTTAAAAGATACTTTTATAAGCTGTTAAAGTTGCCGACTACTAATCAGCAATGTTATTGATTTTATCATTAACTTTTGCTCATACCGAATTTTTGCAATTATTATAAACAACAATCAGCATATAATTGATCACAAACCGGGACATGCAGAGTTCAATGGCACGGCCAGGCCAATAATGGGCTCCGCGCAAGAGGGGATGTGGCCTTTAGATGGGCACGTTTGAAACATTTGCCCAAAATATGGTTGGCGTTGATACTATATTTTACAAAAAAGATGAACACGATTGTCGTCAGACCATTCTTTGTTAATGAGATTATGTATGTGAAATACTGTTGTCTTCTTCAAAGGTGGGCGGCAGCTCCGCAAAATTAAACCTCTTAATAACAGCTTAAGAAAAAAATTTAAATTTAATTTTTAGTAAATAAAAATATTTAATGTTAATTATTGTTTTCCATTTTTGAGTCAAACACATATTACTTTAAAAACTACATTCCTATTTTATTAAACTTAATTTAATTATTATACAAATTTATATTTAATTTATAAAGTTGAGTTTTTTTTTTGTAATTTGGCATTTAATTTATTTGTAATAAAGGCCTGGATTCACACAACCCTCTGGTTTAATTGTTGTTTACTATAAGTAGTTTACAATTTTTTTTTAATTCGTCGAGACTATCTTTCGTGTTTTTTCTAAGACAATAAAAGTTGGAAAAATTATAGGTGTTTTTAAATTGAATAAAAGTTTTTAACTTTAATAAATAAACTACTTTCATTCAAATTTTTAAAATGTTTATAATCAATTGAAAAATAGGATTTTTTGTTTTTATAATTTTTGTTTCCCTTTGATTGATACTTCTTGTTATATCGCGTTTTCCTATTTTTCACAAAATTTTTTTAAATTTATCTTTTTGTATAGATCTGACACAAATTTAAGGGAATTTTTTTAATTCATTATTCCTGGGGTCAAGGATAATTAATGCAAGTCGCTGTGTGATACCAAACCACACTTTAGTCGGCGCATCTAAGCGTTCTTCCTCCCAATTCGAATTAGTGATTTTTAATCGATTAAATAACACGGGAATTTAAAAAATACAAGTACGCCGCTATTATCGGTGCTAGGTCGTTTCGTAAAAACTGCCACCAGGGCGTTTCGTAAATTTGCCAGGGCGTTTCGTAAATTCGCCAAATTATTTTATGAAGTAATTTTAAACATCATAACTTTATACACACCGCACTATATCAGTTAAACCTTATACCAATGGAAAGCTCTAAATGAGTAGAAAAAGCAATACAGCAAAGTTGAAGCGGTTTGATAAGTATTAAAAAAGTTATAATATAAAATTTCCAAAAATCGGGTTTTTTCGTGGGTTTCTGTTCATAACTTTTTTAAACTTTGATTTACTGCTTTGTTTAGTTTACAAATAGTTTCTATTCATAAAGAGCTTTCCAATGGTATAACGTTTAACCGATTAGTGAGGTATAAATAAAGTTAAGATGTCTAAAATTACTTCATAAAATATATTTGGCGGATTTACGAAACGCCCTGGCGAATTTACGAAACGCCCATGGTGGCAGTTTTTACGAAACGACCCAGCACGGCTATTATCTATTTATGAAGAAATCATTATTTTAAAATTTTTTTAACTTTGGTTTTATACTATAATGGTTAATTAAGTTATTAAAAATGTTACAGAAAAATGCATTTTAATTAGTATGAATTTTAGGTCCCACAACGGGAATTAATTTATGGTACGAGCAATGTGGTCGCCAAGCCAATATAAGAACCTAGGACGCCATTATTATTTTTAATAAATATTCAAAAAAATGTAATAAAAAATTAAAAAAATATCAAAAAATTTTGTTTTGGTAATGTATTGGTAAAAAATATATTTATCACAATTATTTAAATTATAAAATATTATTAAAACTACTAGTTTGAGTTAAATAACTAAAATTAAATATAACAACTGAAATATAATAACTATTTTAAAGCTCATTTTATCAACTAAGCTTAACATTAGAACGAACAAACCTTTTTAATGTGTTTTGAGATATAAGATAATATGCTAAAAACTTTCTAAGTTTTATTTAGTTAGTTTAATAAAAAAAAATTTGGATAACATTAAAATTTATAAAACAAGTAAATTACGAGACAGCAAAATAATTTTAAATTCAATTATTTTTGCAATAAATCTGCTTATACATTCAAAAAATTATCAAATTACTAAAATATTATGCCAACTACGACGATTTTTAAAATTTGATAAATGCTGACGTAAATATCAATTAACTTATATAGGAAACGAATTGTATGTATCGCTGACGACTATTCATATTAAAATTACCTTTAAAAGCTACACAGATTTAATTGAAATCGGACCCTTTTCAGCCAGCGAAGACCTCTCACCTATCGGAACTTAGCACTTTGCAACCTACGAGGAATTAAAACGTACAAATTGGTTTTTTGATTTTATATATATGCATTGCAATGTTGACAAAGGAAAATTGTGAGGAGGAATTAAATAAAACCATTTAAAAAATTAAGGTCAGAATAAGGTAAATTTTGGATTATTAGTTTTGATTTCGTTGATATACTTTAGATTAATTTTGACTTTTGTTTATTATTATTGTTACATTAATAGGTAATTTATTTTTCCGACATCCTAGAAAATAATTATCTGAAATAGAAAAACCATTAAATTGTAAAAACCTTGGAAAAAAGTGTCCGAACTTAAACACACAAAATATGAGTTAATAACACAAAATTTGTCAAAAGTTAATGTGTGGCATGTTTAAAAAGCACATAGGTTTACATTTTCTATTTGTGATTATTTCAACGACAACTTTAGGCTTAAATTCGCGTTACTGCTGCTACATCTGCATCGGGCATTACTCAGTGTGCCCCTAAATCTTATTAGAATGTAAATGGTAACATTTTTATTACTTCATAATATTTATTTTACTATTATTTAAAAAAAAATTAAATATATATTTGCCTTTGCGTGTTCTAAATTAATTTTCTAAAACGCATAAAATAATAATAAAAATGCAATTATTTTTAAAATCTTTAATTAATGTTGTTTTACTTAATTTTTATTTTTATTTAAAGTGAACCACTTCAATTAATTTGCATATGTTTTCTTTACAAGTGCACTACGATTGGCCAAGCATATTATTGAATTAGAAATTCGTTTTTATTGTCGTTTTGGCTTATTGTAATATAAGAAGGGTTAGCCTTGTTAAATATGAAATTAGGGTTTATTTTGATTATTTCAACACAAAGAAATTTACTGCTAATATTATTTTACTAAATTTGTTTTCACCGAGCCCTTACTCCAGCCGAAACAAAACATAAGTTTATGTACGTATTTGTTTCTGTTTTTAAAATAAATTTAACTATTATTATTTTCTCGTGCCCAGAAAGGCAATTGATCTTGTGTAGTATTTATTCATTAAAAAAATATTTTATTATTATTACAAACAATTGTGTTTTCAATCGCTCAGTGCAAACGTCCTGCCATGATATATGGAGGTTTGTGCACCTAAATTAAAAAATTCGATTCATTCGTTATTTTCTCATGTACCTGTATCCAACATGAGTCTGACTTTGTGCCCACGAAGAGAAGCAGATACAAACGGTTGACTGTTAATTTAAAAACTGCTTCATGGCTGTCCAGCCAGTTTCCGCTTAACATGCAGTAGCTGATGAATACGCTCCGCGCCAAACACTTGTGCAAAACTTGTTTTTGTTGTATCATATTCATACAACATAGTTGGCCATTTGGCGTTTATTTATTGTATTATTATGTTTAGCACTTTATTTTGTAGTTAAAATAATTTTATGATAATATAATTAATATTTTTGTAAACTACAATTTTCGAATTATATTTATTCATATAAATTAAATGTATGATTAAAAGTAGTTCAGTGAAAATACTTCAACATTGATTTGTTGATAATTCTTAATGATTTATTTAATTTATCTATTTTTAAGGCGTTTATTTTTGGTTTATTTTGAATTATTTAAAAATGTTAAATACATTGAAGTTTATTATTACATAATTAACTATCCCCTATTATAAATTTTAAAAAATTATGGTAGAAGTAAATACAATAATTATTAATTGCATTTACGTATTAATTTATTTAGTAATTTCTTTTTTTTTATTTTACTACAAAGTGCTCAGTTGAGGTAGTTTTTCCCCTGGGAGCAATTAGTTTAAGTCCAATTTTGTTTCATATGGCTAGACAATTTATTTAGATATTTGTTGATTTACTTTTACTTTTAAAATTTTTGTAATTTTTTTTATATTTATGTTCAAGAGTCTGTAAATTTTTGAAAGCTAAATTCCCGATATTTGTTTTTATCCCAATCGTCTTGCAGCTTTCCAAAATACTGCACACGGTTTATTTTATATTTTTAAACAGTATTTATTTTTTCAAGATATCATTGTTAATTTAAATTGTTCGTAATTGTGCAATATACTTGGTAGCTAATTTAAATTCGACTTTTGTTTAAATAAGAGCTATCAATTACTTGACTAAATTATTACTTTTTCCATTATTATCTTCATGACATTTATACTTTTTGCAATGGCTTTAATCAAAATATTTTATTTAAAATTAATGAATTTTTCTTTGTTGACTCTTTAGCATATTTTTGAATAATTGAAATAAAAAAAAGCCCTGTCGGATTTGGTCACATCAATTTTGTTAATTTTTTGATTCCTGATAGAGAGCTGCGTCGGTTTAGTTATATTGTTCGCTCTCTTGTTTCGGTGCGTTGTTTTTTACTTCAAACGCGATTAGCTTTGCTATTCAATTTTGCAATTGTATTGTATTGTTGAAAATGCTAATTATTTTATAATTATATTTCGAATAAAAAGTCTTTTTATTGATAGTGTTGGTGCCGGAAGTTCCGATTCAACCGAAGAAATGTCGAAAACGCGATTGGCGAACTGCGCCTGGATGAGCAATTGGCGAACTGCGCCTGGATGAGCAGGTTCGGTGATCTGCATTTGTCGCTAATTTGATTTGCAATAAAAGTCTACATTATTTTTATTAATTATGAAACTTTAACAACGTAAATTAAACTTTATTGCATTTAATTTTTAGCTTTAATATTATTTAGGTGTTATATATATTTAACAGTTGTTTTGATAATTTATTTGATTTTTCAATAAATAAGCCAAACGTACCTTCGTTTCGTCATGTCAACATTCAGATGCATGAATTTTAAACATAATAAAATTATTTTAATTTTTGTTTATAGTTTATAAATTATTTCAGTTTAATTAATTATGATAAATGTTAAATTGCATTTGCATTTAGAGTATTTTGAAAAATTTTCGAAAATGTGCCAACACTTGTAGAATAGCCAAATCGCCCCAGCAAAATGGTTGCGATATTCGTCACATAATTAATAAACATTTTATATTTATTTACATACAGTATTTTTCAGACTAATGTTTATTATTGGTCTTATTAGGCTAAATTGTCAATTTTAATCAATAAATTTTTCGACATAATAAATTCTCGTCGTAGATTGAAGTTATTTCATGACCACATTTGTTAATTCGTCCTTCTCAAATTGATCGTTTCCATCAACAGAAAATCTAAGCATATGTCTAATCACTGGATTAAGAAAATAATTTTTTTACAATTATATGATCATAAAACACAGAAAGAAAAATTATTAATGATTTAATTTTTTGCAATATTTAACAACAATTTATTACTTTTTTTTTATTATCTGGTGAAAATAGTTTGTGTTTATGTTACTTTACAAATTAATATTTATTTAATGATTGGTTATTTATTTAGCGTCTGCATAAAGAAAGATAGGTGCAACAAAGCTTGTTCTATGAAATAAGAATGGTGTACTTTAACAACGCACAACGCAAAGAACTATTAATATACATGTTATTTTTAACGTGAAATTAAAAAAATAAAACTTATAATAAAAGAATAAATTAATAAAATATTTATTCAAATAACACAAATAAGATAGAAAAATCCTTTTTTTTTATCAGAAATGCAAAAATTTCCTTGAAAAAATTTCGGATGGTATTCTAAAATAATAAAAAATTTATTCAGTGAAAAAAAAATAATTGAAACTCAACGGTATGCCGAAGGAAATTTAAAAGTTTTTAACTCAAGCCTGAATGTACGGCGGATATCAATGAATAAATAAAAAAAGATTAAATTGCAATAAATTAATGCAAAATCAGCCAAATATTATTCAAAGAGAATATCAAATGCTAAATGATTTTAACATTTTATTAAATATGAATCGATTGTTTTTAATTGGTTTATTAATAATACACATTTAAATCATTTCTATCTGGCGAAATCGAAGTTCACTTGTAAGAACCCTAATTTAATAATCATTTTATCGATCATAATAGTGGGTATTTTAAGTCACGATTGTATTTTGTTGAATTTAAAAAATAAATTTCATTAAAAAAATTTGCGACAAAAGAAGCTTTTCTATGGTTTGTCTGCAAACAACCCATATCATCATTTATTTTATTTTATGCTGCTGAAGAGTGGTACAAAATTGGTATATATTGAACGCGAAATTTACTTTGTTTTTTATTGACTTTGATAGTTATATCAATTAGTTTATAAATGAAATAACTTAAAGAAATCATATTTGTTGATCATTTTTTTGATCTGTTTCCCATAGCAAAACCGTAAAAATATATTTATTGTAGTGGACCCTTTCTTGCTTTTGGTGTTTAATCACGCGACGATTTTTGCAAATAATTTTTAGTTTACTTTTTTTTACTTATAATAATTTAAACATTAGAAATTAATAAATTTATATTTATTTTGGAATGAAAAAGTTATAATACTTTTGTTTATTGCTGTACTGTTTAATTATAAGCAATAATTGCTCAAAAAAATTGTATTTTATGTTAATAAATCCGTAAATATATTATCTTTGTATTTACCATGTTTTTGAGATTATCAAGCCAATTATTTAGAAACCTGATTTTTTATTTGTAATTTAGTTGATTTGTGACAATAAACATTTCCATCGCAAAAAATATTTATTGATTTTGCCCTTCATATATTATATAAATTAAGTTCAACCCCAATGGCATAAATTTATTTGTTAAATTTTCTATAGTTAACTTTTTATTATAACATAAATTATTTCCATCAACTGATCAAATTGTAAGTAAATAAGTTTAATGATTAGGAAAACGAAAAAGCGTACTTTATCGTCATTAATAAAAACTCATGAACAAGGCGCACATATAATCAATTTGCCCAAATCGATGGCCGAGATGCTTTTCTTGGCTAAAATAAAAATTACAAAATTAATTTTCGAACTTGTGTTGACGCGTGAGTGATTTAGTAATTTTTAATAAAATTACTATTTTTGAAAATTCAAGGATAATGACGTCGAATTAATGAAAGGCAAAAAAATTTCATATAAATTTCTTCACAAAAATATGCCTGCGGCAAATATTTTGCTACATATGAAACTAAACTTAAAGGCCTAGACTGCACAAGAGATCTCATACCTGATGAATATTAATTGTTCGTACTTTGCGTTGCAATCTGTATACAATATTTTTGTTTTAGAATGCATATAAAAAATAACGATGTATAAGCCACTGTTATTCTGAAGATTTTTTTTTCTTTTTAATTCTAACAATGAATGAGTAATTAATAACATTTGATCTTTTGTATCTATACGCCACATAGTCTGACTTCAATTAATATTTTTATTCGTTTTGTAGTCAGATTTATTATATTCTTAATCATTGTTATTTGTATTTATTTTACTATATTTTAGATAGATTTTCACCATTCATTTAGCACTTCCTCGTTATCTGGGGCCAAGAAATAATAATATTTTTGTTGGCAATATTTAAAAAATTCACAATTTATCTCACTTAAACTGTAAATCTTTTAATGTAAAGTTGATTGATTAAAGTTTTTTGATTTAATTAACGCTTAGCTTGGGCGTTATAATAAATTTTAAATAATTGTCTTGAAGTCCCAGTTGTCTTCTTTTGCATTTAATATGATTTTATAATAATAAATAAGAGGCATATTTATATATAATAATAATAATTTTAACCGGGTGTTTTGGTCCAATGCTGCCGGAGTGCGCCCAAAGTTTCGAATTCTTTCCGGCAAACGGTAACGGTATTTTCGCCAGTTARTCTACATCCATCAGGCTGTGGCGTTAAATTCAATCTGTAAACCTTAGAATTTGACATTATAATTATTCATTTAAAAACATTTATTTTCAAGCAAGAACAATTTGTGCATCAATCGTCAATGATGAAAATATTTTGCCAACTCTTAAACAAATGTATTTTATATTCAGTTAAACTATTAAAGATTGTATTTTTACTCTACCTCAATTTATTTAAACAGGCTTAATTAATATTTAGTAGTTATTTATTCGTCATCTGAGCGTGCTTGAACGTATAACATCTGCCTCCAAATTCGTTTGTTTCAAAATGTTTTGTTTTCAAATAAGATCTTAGTATTTTTTTTCAATTGAATTCCAGGTTAGTGTATTTCTCGTATTTTATTCAGATATTTATTATCTGGATTTAAAAATTATTTTATTTTAGTTCTATAGTTCACCTTAGGCTGTTTCCACCAGAGCAGTCAAAAAGATTAATATTGATCACAATCTTGTTCTTATCATAAGCTTTATTTATTTTTAATTTCTTTAAATTGTTAATTAAATATTGTATTTTGTATAAACGTTTTCATTATTTAGAATCTTCGCTTTTTGTTAATTATTTTGAGTCACAAAATCATTTTGGTGTAATTTTATCAACGCAAACCATTCGTCACCCGCAGTCTCAAGGGGTAATGTAAAATTGTAGAATTAAATGGTTTATTCAAATTTTGTTTATGCGCGTCAATCTTCCGTCAAAAATATTTCTTTAATCAAATTTAATAAATTTTTCATTTAAATGATTATTGCTTTAATTGAATTAAAATAATATTTTTCTTCTGATTAAATTACATAAGACTTACAATGTAAGCTTGTTTCTTAATAGTATATTAACATCCTAATATACTGTAGTATTAAATGTTTTAGTCAAAACCAACAAATCATATTTNGTAAGCTTGTTTCTTAATAGTATATTAACATCCTAATATACTGTAGTATTAAATGTTTTAGTCAAAACCAACAAATCATATTTGTAATTTTGATTTTATAACCAGTAGGGTTCAGCTTTTATACGTCAAGGAGTTTGCATTCGGTTTTTCCTGTTAAGATAAGACTGCCACTTTGTAAAACCTATAAAAAAATTAACCAACTAATGCGATAATGCCTTTAAATTTATAAGCCGACAAACACATTTAAAACAATTTTTTTTAAATTAAAACGAATGTTGGTTAAACATAAAATAATATTCAAAAAATTAATTAAAAATAAAGTGACAATAATAAAAAAAGTCATTAATATTAAACACCAAATAAATCTTCGGTGTAATTAATAAATGAACTGATCATAATTTTTAATAGATGAGGGTACACTATATAATTAAAATTTACTATAAAAGGAAAGCATAAAAATAAGAATATATAACCAAAATAATTTTAAAAAAATTGTTAAGAAAAGGTAAAAAATTTAAATTACTAAAAACCATAAGACAACATTGAAATAAATGCTTTTAGTTTTAGATAAAATAATTAAGAAGTCATTGATATTAAAAATCGAAAATATTTGAGTAAACGTTAATTTTTATAAATAATGAACAAAATTGCATTTATTAAAATTTCTTTTAAACGATATTAATTAATATAAAATTCTTAATTAAAATGAATAGGTAAAAAGATGTGCAATTCTTGATCACGGAGCTCTCGAACAAAAATGAAGAATCAGAATGACCGACAGTGCTTTTTTCAATTGTACAAGTAGATTAACACTTATTCGATTAATGCAACCAAATTTTAAAATAATAAAAAGTCTTTTAAAAATTATATTAAACGAAATAAAAATTATATTAAACGAAAAAACCCATGCTTATATAAATTATTTTACAACAAAATTATAAGGGTATCTAGAGGAATTACATAAATATTTGAAAACGTTTCATTTAAATTAAAGTGTATATCATTTAAATTTAAAATAAGTCAAAAACCTTTAAAAAACCATTTAACAACATTAAAATATGCCAAGATGATATTAAATTTTAACAAAATATATTTAAAATAAAGCGCTAGACTCATCGTTACACGAAGTCCTTCACCAACTCGGTCTTTCGTCAAGAAGGAAAGAATTAATTAGACCAAATATTAAAAAATGTATGCCTTTTGAAAACACTAAAATATAAACTTACTCGTAAAACGAAACTTACAAAAAATGAAAGATACAAATTAAACATAAATTTTAACCCTAATCTATCGCTAAATTTATGTGTTATTTATTTTATACACATTTATAGATTAAACTTACAAACGAAACGTTTAGTTTATAATGAAGCAATTTAACGTAATCAACATTAATTAATTCATCAAATATATTAAAATTAAATGTTGTAATCTGAATATGAATTTCATTTCCAACGGAAATGACAATGCTCCATAGCAAAACAAATAATGTTTTTGAGAATAAACTTATTTTTTGTTATTATTACAGGTAAATAGTAAGTTACTTTGCATATGAATAATGTTTTTGACAAAAACATTGTAATATAATAATATTTAATTATTTATGTTTAAAATTAAGTTGTCTTGTATGTACTGATATTTACATAGTTCATAAACCGTAATAATTATTTTTATATTTTTGTTTTTTCATTTCTCTCTTGAATTCCAAAAGACGTAAAACATGCATAGCTTTATCGATGCCCAATTCTTTTGCCCGTCCGGGCCTCACCAACCCAATTTTAATAAATAATGTTGGTTTACTTATTTTTACATCAACGTAATTAAATTCAAATTTCTTATTTTCAGTCATTTTTATAATTAATTCACAATGCAATTACAAAACGATTGTTCAAACAAGAAATAATTTTTTTATGATAAATTTTTATTTTTAAGGTTTCTCTATTTAAAATTTATTGACATATGCTAGTTAGAAAAAATAATTGTTTTATATTTTTCGCTATTGCCTTTTGAGAAAGAAATAATTAAATTTTATTATATTGTATTGGCTTAAATAGGTATGTGGGTCTTGATTTTCGTGGTATATAATCCACAACATTTATGTAGATTTTATCGATCCAAATACTTAAGATTCTTTATAAATATAGTATAATTTATTGTAGTTTGGTTTCTGAAGCTTTGCAGTATTTTATTTTTTAATTAATTTTGTTGAATTTGACTGCACTAAACCGCATAATCCACAGTTCGTCGACTTACTCTAGTTCCCCAGAGTTTTTTTTTCATGTTCCTATTAGTTCGTAGGTGATCGAGCGAAAGTTGCCGCATCTTCATGTAATTGTTATTTTGTTATAAATATTTAATATTCTATCTTATTGACACTTTTTGTATTTTATGTTTTGCCATTGTAATTTTCTCCGAACTTTGATAAAAATATAAAAAATTATCGATAAATTAAAAAAAATAATAATCAAATTGAAAAAATAAATCAGCAAAATAAAAAACAATGAAGCTTAAAAAAAATAAATTATTATAAGATATAAGCCTTTGATTACGGCAAACATTTCAACTATCCAATAAATTGCTTTTAAACAAACGATTATACAGCAAACAATTAGTTTTTATTATCCATAATAAAGGTACCGTTCATTTAGTCGAAAAAGCCCGTTGGCTAATATTCGAAACATAAAAATAACCTAGAAATAAAGACAAAGATAAAGATAACATTCCGATGCAGGAAAATGCAATAAAACCTTCTAAATTGACTCGCTGCATTTGATGAAATTCGGACAGACTGAGTTGAAGGTTATTAATTTAAAGTTTTTTTTAAATACAAAATTAAAACATTTTTAAATACATAGCCAATGCGACAAACAGTGAAGAGATCAAAAAAATGCATGGGGGCGAGCTTAAGCACTTTATTCTAAAATTTTCCAATGTGGACCCTTCCCATTCCTAAAAACTTCAAAATTACCGTATTTTTAAATGTTGCTTACATATCGCTCAGCAAATCTATAATCTATCCAAGTGCGTTTTAAAAGCAATTTTCAATTTGGTCAAAAATTATACAGATAAACACATACAATATTTATTAAAAAATAGACATATGTTAAAAACAAAGAAAGCTATATAATTTCTCATATTTACCTATATGGTTAAATTTCTTCATAAATTGGCATCAAGCTTGCAGGAAAACGATTGTCATATACAAAATCCAAAAATATAAGCGAGTTTAAGAAAAAGAGCTAATAAAAAAACTAAATCATTTAATGTAAATTAAAATTTCTTACTTCAGATAGCCATAAAACTCATACAACAACATCTGATACAATCACAATGTTTGAGTTCTGTGGAAATTTAAATAAACTAAACTTTAACCATCAAAAAGTTGTGAAAACACACAAATTTTTTTAAATTTATGCCGAAGATTTCGCTCGTATAAATCCTCAGCGACTAATAATTGAATTTATTAATAAAATTAGGGTATTTTTATTAATATGTTATAATTTTTATATTTAGGTAAGATTTTATGTTTTACTTAATTAGAGTTGATTTATTTTATATTTGTGCCGGTTTTAATTTCATTACATGGTTTGTTTTCCTATTAAAACATCGTTATCACATTTGTAATTTGGGATAAGTCTAAAAATAAAATAAAGTTTCAAAAAAGTTATTTAAATTGTGTACTCGCACCTTGATTTAAATTTAAAAAAATATTATTTCGTCAAGTTCACATGAAGACTTTTATTATGATCTATAAAAATAATATCGGAAAAAGATAAAACCAGAATTTATAAATGATAATTCGCAACAAACAAACAAAAACTAAAAAATAAAACTATTTAAAAAAAAATTTAAACTTAAATAAGATTTTTTTCTAAAAAAATCAAAAACAATAATTAATTTGTCGGCATAAAAATCTTTCTATCATTTAATTTATAAGCTTTTTTCAACATTTTAATCTTTATTCATTATTAACAAATTTAAAAATTTGTGAACATTCTCGMTCGGATGAACGAGCGTTGCGTTAASATTGGCCAGCCACCATTCTGTGCAATTTCCAATTTTAATTTTCATAATTAATAAAATWTTTTAAACTTTTGTAGCKTTTMTGTTATCTCGACAACAGATTAAGATATGCGGGGAGTTTTTTTTRKAAWMGMTTTTTTWAAATTTATTTTTATTTTGAAGCGGCAATTTTTTACCTTTATTTTTTATGTTGAAATAACAGATATTTTAAATTATTTTATGTTGAAGTGGCTAATAATTAGCTATTGTCTCCGAGCCCCACGGAAAGATTCGTCCAGAGAACGTATGAAATTCAAGAAGGCAWTGTTTGTGCTGACGCCCCATCATCCGWGAACACGGCAAGATAAATCTCTCCAAGTAAATTATGAATTTAATATTTTTATTTTTATTATTTTTCTAAGTRTATAATTTTCATAAAATTGTGTGTTGCGAATTTATTGATTGGCGCCTTTATTTCCGACACATCGTTAGAAAAACTTTTTTAGTTTTATTATCTTTTTGTCAATTAGATTGTTTTAAAAATGCAAATTTTTTTGAGTTCTTTTGTTCATAAAAAATGACAATTATAATAATAGAACTACATAACGATATTTTGGGGTTTGTCTTATAATATATGTAGCTGGCGATGCGATAATTACAACTTTGTTTATTACATGAGCTTCTGAAACAACTGTATTTAATAGTTATATTTATTTTTTATTAGGGTGCGTTTCTCGGTTACGCGCTTTCGAAGATTTTCTTGTTGCATTTATCTTCTTTGGGGCTGTGTGTCGGTGCCCTTGGTTGGATTAGTTTTGTAGATGATTAGCAATAGTTAGTTTATGTTTTGCTAAAAGTAATTTATACGTTTTGCTATTTTTGTATATAATTATTCTTTTGATTATAAATTGTTAACAAGTCTTTTAGTGCATCGATAAACTTTTATTTTGCTTAATTTTTTTATATTTTTTTTTGATACGTTCAAGTTTTTAGATATTAATTTTTTAGTGCATTCGCTATCATTAATTGCCTTATTTTTTAACACAAATTTCAGTTAATATCGAATAGCCGTGATTTGTTCGGCGGCTCACAGTGTTAAATTGGTTCTGAATTTCTGCCGATGTTTGGTTTTACTAAGGTGCATATATCAACTAAGCTAACTTGTTTTAAAATTTTATCGGTTTCGCGCGAATTTTTAAAAATAAAAGCATTTTAAAAAATATCTCATCAAAATCGGGATTTTTGTCGCGATGATCATCGCAGTAATCAAATTTGTATAGCTAAATTATTTAATTGAATTTTTAAGTTTCTGCTAAAATACAACCTCGGAATCATTATTGTTTTATTTAAGTAAAATGGTCAATAAAACAAATATCTTTTTTAAATTATTCACCAGACATTGCTTCATACAGATTTTAATTCCTCACAAGAAATTAGAACTTTTTATCTTTATGATTTTATTCTTTATTTTTTTTATATTTTGATCGATAATAATTATTAGTTTTTCTTTCAAATTTTTTATAATTTTCMTATTATATTAATTTTAGTAGATTGGAGACAATTATTCCCGTTAGTGTACTTTATGTAAACTAGCAAATTATGAACAATATTATTGATATATCTTTTTTTTCCATATTTTTTGTTAACTATTTTGTATATTGTTGATAATTTTTATTTTTGAATATTATTTTAACATGCTCTTGGAATTTTTATTTATTTTACTTTTTTAAAAGCGACTTTGTTGCTGAAGTAGTTTTTTATTCTTGAGCTTAAAACTTTAAATAATCCGTTATTACAGCAGCCTCGACTCATTGACGATTGAAAAATTATAGCAAAATTTTAACTAAAATTTTATCTTTGCTTCTTTAGAAAAATCTGAAAACATCYGCATTTCATTTCGATTGCTGGAACAAAAAAAAATCCATACTTATACAACACCATCTACGATATTTTAATTTTTATTCTTTTTTTAAAATATGCCAGAAACACTGACAATTATGTTTTGAGGATTAAAACATCACATAAAACTAATTATTGAGCAAAAAAATATTTCATTTTGAACTCAAATAATTGACATAATAAAAATGTATCAAAAAGATTCTTTTTGAACTGTAAATATTATTTTATATTTTGCATTTTGTATAACTAATTATGTTAAAAACTTTAAGAGTAACAGATTTTACAATGCAATTTTTTGTCTTTCTTATTTATTTATAGACATCTATTAGGAATCATATTTAAAATTCAAAATAAAAATAAAAGTGATTTAATATAAATATGCACAAAAAATATATATTGTTTGATTTTTAAAGTGAGAACGGTCCTTTTTAAATAAATTTKCACTGCTTTTTTAAAAAAATAAATAAAGATCTCTTCACCGGGGGCAAGCCAGCCCAAACTTGGGCATTGTTGATGAAAGCATCACAGCCGTGTAACGAAACCGCGCGGAGCGGAGCCACCGCATTAAWTATTCGTTTTTGATTGATTTATAAATAAACAAACAAATTTAAACGAATGTAAGCTAACTTTAAATAAAGTTAAATTAGTATTTTAAAAACAAATCATTATGCTGGATAACCTCAAATTGAATAAAAGAAATTTATGATATAAAAAATAGTGTAAACTAAAATGCAATTATTATATTCTTGAAGAGTGAATTTGTTAAATTTATTTTAATTCAGAATTTAAATTAACTGATGATAAAATTTTAACAATGAACATTATCAGCAATATCATATTATCGCAATTTTGATTTGAATGTCCGATGAGGACCTGGTGGCTAGGGCTGCGGCCCTCGCCGTCTTGGTGGGGCCTCGGCCCCCGTCGCGGGTGGACCCCGACATCATCGTAATTGTCAAAGATAATAACAATTGTTTACAATTAAAGACCTGCATTAAGTTTTAGAATAAATTAGAAGGTCAAAGATGTTGTACCAACTGTTGATTAAATAAAGAAACTCCGTATAAATAAACATTGATTTTGCTTGAATTTTATATAATAATCAAAAATTAAACCACCGCAAAGCGTCAAATTTGCAACCCCAAAAATAAAATAAAAATTGTAACAAACTTGTAAAGATTAGTTTTATTTACAAGAATTAACGATTATTTGAAATATTACCAGGATTATTCGAATAATCCTAATTTTTATATAATACGCCGACAAATATATAAATTTGTCAATGAGATTTTTATTTAACGCAAATATGCCGTTACTTAAAGTGAGAAAATAATGAAATATCAAAAAAAGTTTTAATAAATTGTTCGGTGACGCGTACGTCACTCGTTGTTCATTTGATACGGGTGCTCAGCGCTGTTAAAAACTTTGTCTATAAATTAGATACGATCGAGATATAATAAGCAAAGATCTGAAACTAAAAGAATATTAAAATGGCGAAATACAGCGTAACTTTGTGTCATCAGCAACTGTGGATCCGCAAAAGAGCAGTAATTTGCTTAAGGAGTTAATTGGGGTAAATCGTTCCCGTCTAACTGGAGCTTATCCATTATCTGGTTTCTCTTAATAGTAATATTAAACTTAACATAGATATTACCATTATACGATTTTTTTAATAATGATTACAATTTTTATTAATTTAATATTACAAGTTGTTATTTTGCTCAAACTAATAATCCTGATATATATTGTATTTAATGATATTAAAAAAAAATTGTTTTTTTTTGTATTTTTGACTAATAAGAAATATTTTACTTAATTTATTTTTGTATTTGTTTGTAAAGTTGTTCAAAAATAGATATGTAGGCCTCATATTTAAACACAATTGAATTATTTAACCAATGAACAAAGTTTTGTTTGTCAATTTTAAAATTTTGATTGGCCAACTACAATTAAAGTGTTTTATTCTGTATTTCGTGATAACACTAGTATTAAATTTTACATTATTTAAATTGTTTTTTATTTGATTATTCCTTAATTATCATTCCATTAAAAATAAAACAATAAATTAACAGATTTAATTGTTTTAGATTTGAATGGATGGCTTTTATATGATCATTTTTAAGTTTTGTTCATAATTTATTTATTAGCATTTTGTGATATTGCAAGTCATTTTTTACATTTTTTCGTTGAGCTGTTTAATTAAAAAAAAAAACCTAGAAAAGGAACCAGTAGTATAAATAAAGACTTTTATTCAGTATTTCGCCACGATTTGAAAGGCGGGAACGTCGATTAGCCGTCAGAATGTCGGCGTTGCTGCTTATGTTGATCCTGAATTAGTCGGGCTGAACCTTTGATTATTAGATTATGTTTTCCTTGATCCTTCTATCGAGAGGAGTCTCTCAGATGTAAGGTTTGTTTGATTTCGTTAATTTATTTTTTTATAGACATAAACTTCCTTTACGTATGCAATGTTTTAATTTCTTAAAATTATTGACAATTACCAGTGCAATTTTTAATAATTTATCTTTATATTATTTTTTGATGCTATCAGGCCGTCACTTAGAATTAAAAATAGTGTCTATCCAATTTTATTGCCACCTTGTGCTTTGAGTTAATTGTGAAGTATGAGTTGCTCAGAGTTTCTAAGATATTTTTATTACTTTTTTAAGAAATATCTTAAACAATTGTGGTATCTTATTCATTTAATATTATATATTTAAAGATAATTGGCTTCATTGTATTATATTTTAAAGTTGTTAATTTTAGAGTGCTTCATGAATTTTTAAAATTTTTGTTAGCTATTTTATTGGGCTGGGCTTATTAAATAAGCTTTATTATTTAATTGCCCGTTTGACGCCCAACTAATTATTCCTAATTATTTTGCTGTCAGAACTGTGCGCATCTAAAATATTCGGCACTTTTAAAAGTTTTTACATAAATTTAAATATTAGTTTATTTTAAAATTAACATTATTTTAATTTGTCGCATTTTAATAAGGCATTTTATTGGTTCGGGACTAAGTAATAAATCTGTATTTAAATTTTTAATTTGTTGATTTTCCCTAATTTGTAAGGTTTTTTTCCAATTATGCTGTTTAGCCCTTGGTTTGATTTTGTTCAACGGCTTTTTACCAATAGTTTTTGAAATTTATTTATAAAATTGAAATTTATTAATGTTGTTTTTAAAAATTAGTTTTTTTCAGATCGCTGGGATTTGCGTAATTTTTTGACTTGATGTTGCCAATTAAATTAAAGAAAATGATTGATATTACATTTCGTAAATATTAATAATAAATTATTATTTTTTATTTTTTCTTTATATGTTTTTCCGCATTGAACATATGTCAAGACGATGAAGGCCTAGCGCGTTTCGATAAGCTTCAAATTAATTAAATCTTCTACATGAAAGGCTCAGAACTACGTTATTTATGACAGGAATAATTATTCATTTTAATAATTAAGATTTTTAAATTAACTGGGATAAAAAATTTGTAAAAATAAACCTTTTTAGTGTAGCATTTGTAAATTCATTTATTTTTAAAACAGTTACATTGATACATATTTTGACAAAATAAATTATATATTTACGAGTTAAGCTTTATTTTCAATTTTTGTTTAATTTCCATTTACATTTGATTTTGATTATTTTTATTTTTATTTAAAATCCCACGTTCGACATAAGCTTAATCGTGCATGAATATAAAACCCAGACATTATTTTTTATAATATTTTTTAGATCACAAAATAAAATTTAAGACAAAATTATATCTATAAAAACCTTTAATAAGTAATATATAAGAAGCATAAAATAATTATTTGTAAAAATAGACAGGAAATATTTATAAGACTGGAAAATTAAAACGGGAAAACGCGTAAAAAGTAATCTGCTAACAAAATTAATTAGTTTATAAAAAGCTCATTTTTTCTATTTCAAAATATTCCCGGGAAACAACGTATACAGAGTAGAGATCGGACCGATCGAGATTCTCGATCGAAATCTCGGTAAATCTCGACGAGATTTTTTCGAGATTCTCGATCGAAAAATATTCGATCGAGAATCTCGATCGAAAAAAAATTGAAATTTTGAGAACCGACCTTTTTACTGCCGTCGAGCTGTGCAAGGATATTTTAATTTTAACTCGTTTGTGATCAAAGATTAATTTAAGTTGTACTATAATAGATATTCATTATTAATACCATGTGTTTTGTTGCTAGATAGATGCATGCACTTCATGACCCCAACTTTAAGCAATAATAAAATGCAATAAAATAAGAATTTACGGCAATCCTATATACCTATTTAAAAGAATTACGAACAGCAATTTAGTAGAAAAAATGAGGAAAAATAAAAGTTATGTTTACAACTTTTATAAAATCTAAAATATAAACTTGAAAAATGGCACAAATAACATGTTTTAATCTGAAATAATGTATTTTTGAATGATGAAAAAAGTTAGTAACTCTTATTGTCGAGGTCGTGGACGACCAATTGTTGGGGTCTGGGGTAGGGGTCGGGGTTGAAGAAAATTTTGTTCATACAATTTTTTTCATAAGAATTTCAGCAATGTTTTCACTAGGCAAAATCATAAATATAAAATTTTATTTTGAAATCCGCTCATCATTCTTAAAAAATCAAGACTGAAGACGATTTTGTAATTTGTAAAAAAAAATATTTGGGGATATGTCTACATGTTTTAGCCCGATGTTTATTCAAATGAAAAGTTTTTCAAAAGACGCTGCTAAATGGTACTAAAAATTCAAGAATTAAAATGTTTTATTTTTCTTATTCTTTTGTTGCTATTCACATTTAAATCTATACCAATTATATTATTAAATTAAACCTATTTTTTCATCTTAATCAAAACACTCCTTTTTATTTAAAAAAATAAAATTTAAGATGAAATGTTTAGTCAGTTTTTATATTTAGTTATTATTATTAAAATTTATTTTTTCCCACTTAACTATTATATTGCTATTTATATATTTGTCATTAATTTTGTTAAAGAATGTCCAAATTTAAATTTACAAATAATATTTCAACATTAATATTTTAGGCATGTCTTGGGTTCAGTCTGATAACTAGGGCTGCGATTTATATGGATAAAAAATCTCGAAATATGGCCATAAAATATGGATCAAAAATTGCAAAATATGGACCAAATATGGACAAAAATTTCAAAATATGGACGAAATATGGAGAAATTTTTTTCAAATATAGCAAAAAATGGGCAAGATTTGCTAATTGAACTAATAAGAGAAATTAAAATTTTTATATGTAAATTAATGGCATTTCAGAAAAATTTTTTGAAGATAAGCAGAATTTTAAAAATTTTCAATTTCATGGTGGAGAATTTTTAGTCACGAAAAAGTCAATTTTTAGGGGTGCATTTTTTGAAATTTTGAAAAAGTCGATCCTTAGGGGTGTATTTTTTGAAAATTTTTAAAAAGTCGATCTTTAGGGGTATATTTTTCGTTTTTATTGCATTTTTGTTAAGGAATTTTTGAAAAAAGGGCGAAATATGGAAAAAATATGGAATATTGATAAAAATCGCGAAATATGGAAAAATATGGAAAATATGGATTATAAAATGGGCTCTAGAAGCTCCAACCAAAGCTAAAAACACTATTTACGGCATTTATACGCTGTTCCGAGTGCGCAAAAAAAATATGGATTTCCATATAAATCGCAGCACTACTGATAACTGATAAAATTTAGATTTATTTATGTGAACTAAGATTTTGTTAACTTTTTCACATTTTTTATTGTTTCTGATTTGCCTCATGGTGCCTCCTCCCATAAATAGATAAAGGATTGTAACTTAAATGAATTTTATGTGAGCCATTGTGAATTATGACTACCATTTGATGTTGAACATTTTTTCTCAATTTATTTACTCTTTATATATCCATTTACTACTTAAATTATAAGTAACCAAAAATGTTTTTTTAAATAACCTGTTTATTTAATCTACAGAATTATTTTTATATAATTTATAATTTTTTGACTTGTAAACATTATTTATCTTTATAATTATTGTAAATTCGCTGTTACCGTTTTTTAGTTTATTAATGAATATATTATTATCCGTTAAATATGGCGTTTTAATATTTTATTTTGGGCAAATGTAAGGCATGGTGCGCTTTATGCTAATTATGAGTAATTCTGGGATGAAGTTTCGAGCAGGGCGTCATAGAACAAAAGCAAATGTCCTGCAGCAAGACGTTCACGCCGGGAAAATGTAATTGTTGTTTCCTATCCATATGGGCTGGCGTTGTCGCGTTTCAGTAATTTTCAATAATTAATCTTTATCTTTTTTTTTTTTGTATTATTTTTTAAATGCAATTGTAATAAGTGTTTTTGTATTTTCAAATTTTTATGAAATGATGCATTGCTTTACGCTATAAAAATTAGCTTTAAAATTTGTGGTCTTTCAATTATTTAAATTATTATATAAATTTTATTTTTCATATTTAAACATTTTTCATATTTATACCGTGATACGTATTCATTAGTTGTTCGTTAAAATTGGTCTACTGWCATGCCMTTTCTCATCTTAAAAMGGTGCAGAATTTAATGCGCTTTTGTCACTGTGTGCGTGGTGAAAAAGTTTTATAATTATAAATTGTTAATTTTTTTAAATTTATTTTAAACATTTTTATTTTTTATAATATTTTCCATTCATTGAGTTAATTTAATTATTACTTACCAAAAGGTCATTTTGATTGTGTCCAACACCTTTATTTAATTTGAGTTTTATTTTCTGTATTTTTGATAGTATTTTGGAAATTTTTTCTATTACTAATCGTGATTTCTCCCGCGAATTAGTGCCTGCCATCACAATGCGATGTAGGCAATCGCGTTATAAATTAATATTTTGTTCAAAATGTGTATTTAATGCATTGAAAATTTAATTGTATTCATCAAATTAATAAAATTTAAATTACTTTTGAGTGATTATTAGGGGTTATTTTTCCTCTTGTTAATTTTTGTGTGTTTTTTACATTTTAAAACTATTTCAGTCTTCGATCATCATTTTTGCATACAACAACTAAAATAAAAAAAAGAGAAGACTCTATATGGCTGGCTAATTGAAGTGTTCGTCGAGTTCTTCTTCTTCAACCAGTCTCTATTTTATTAAGAACTGCCCGTTTAATATAAAAATTTACTGCTGTTTTAATTTTTTAAATCTAAAATCTACAATTAAAGGTATTACTTTATGCAAATTAGCAAATTACTTCACTTATAATTTTTGGTAAATGTACGTTTAAAATTTCTTTGTATTATTTTAATGTGGTAAAACAGTTTTCCTTACCAGTAAAGACATAATATAGTTTGGAATTGAAATACACTATTTATATATCTATTAATTTATATTTGAAGCTAAGATCTTTTCTAATTTACTGGCATTATAATATATTTTGAATGTAAATAATTGTTTTAATGCAATTTTACTTAAGTAGTTTTATATTAATAAATATAAAATTTAATATATTTCTATTTTAAAGGTATAGTACAATTATTGTCGCGTTCGCCGAGTACCAACGACATAAACGGGCAAACATCTCGCATATTGTAGTTAAATTAAAATTTGTAAAATAAAAAAACACAATTTATGTATTAACTTTCTACAAAGTTTGGGCGCTGTGAAATAACAGACAAGGATTAAGATATTAAAGCATAGATTAAGGTTTACCCGTTGCATTAAAATATTATTATATAATACAATATTCAAATAAAAAAATGCAAGAATTTAAGTTACAAAGTTAGACAAAAGAAATATAAACTTGACTTCCCCCAACAACCTTTACCTTTATGCATTTATTTGCAGAATAAATTTTAATTTAATTTTGGTGCTCGATGCAGTAGAAGATCTCCACCAGCCGGTTAATTTTGTCTTCAATATTTGTATAATTTAGGTTTTGAGATAATTATGACTTTGCTTCCGTGCTTTCAGCATTCATTTTTGCTTCTGAATACTTTTTAAATTTATTTTATTTTTTGAATAGGCCGTACGTTGATAGTTAATACTAATATACTTGAAAAAATCCGTACGGTTCAATTTAGTACAATAATTATATTTTTTAAGTTTAAATCTTAAGTTTTTTTTTAATAGATCCGTCCGCCGATAATAAAATGATATTATTTAGCTTCAATCGTGTATTACCCATTGTGGAAGATCGGCTTTCAAGCTAAGCAAATTTAGCCTGTCTTCAATATCCTTCCAATCGGTCTATGATATTTATCACTTTTTTGTTAATTATAATAATAATTGTTTATTTTTAGATTGCGTTGCTTCTTAATCCTCGGGAGTAACGATTTTCATGCTTCTAAAAGTTATTTAGGCAAATAAATTATGTTTAAATCGAAATTGAAATTATTTTATTTTAACCGAATTATAAGAGAATAAGTGTCGGGCAAAATTAATGTATATATATTTATTAAATAAAATAAAATAATGTTATTAGAGTTTATAACAATTTCCAAAATCACACTTTCTTGTTTTCCCATTCTAAAAACTCTTATTTTTGTAGAATTCTCTATATTTAAAATAATGTGTTAATTTAAATCTTAGTTATATTAATAAAATTTATTTATTCACTTTATCATGCTAAAAATTTTAATGTGGCCAATTTTTTATAAATTTTATTTTTTAGTCTTGGTTTCTTTTGGTTTTAATTTTTAATATTGTAAACAATGGCATTAAAATTAAGAGTGTTCTCTCTTATATTTTTTTATGCATGTTTAGAAACTCCGTACAAAACATGACGTTGGATTGTTAATTAATTATAGATTACCTTTTATTTAAATATGGAATACCAAAGCAATAATAATGTAAAATTAATTTAATTTATTAATCTGCAAGATTAGTTGGAAAAGTTGTTAAATTATGCTGCGTGGGAAACAACTGTGTTGACCTTTGTAAAAGCTGGGATTTTGTCAGAATAGACTTTTTAAAATAACATACGTTATTACAATATTGCGTTGAGTTTAAAAAATGTTTTAGTTTCACGTCAACTTTTTTGGCTAACAATGGGATTGTCAGGGAAATAAGATTGGTTTATATTTTAAAATGTGTTAAAATTAAGAAAATTGTTAAATTTATAAAAGTTAATTTTTAGTTTGAAAGATTTAAAAACTTTCGTTTGGTTTGTTTTTCTTAACACTCATTAATATTATAATTATAACTTTAATCAAAATAAGCATTTTTATCTTAAGCGTAACTTATCTCCATGAACTTGAAATTAGCTATTTTTCTCCAATTTGATTTTTATCTTGAGATTTATCAAGTCAGAACACAAACAAAATATTATAAAAATAAATTAACATATTGTAGCTTATGTGTCCGTGATGTCGTGATTGCCAAGCGCCCTTGAAAACTCGATTGACAAAACTTTAATTATTTGTTTTAATAAATTACTTTTTCATATATTTCCTATTTGCTAATATTAAAAAGGGTTTTAATAAGTATTTAAATAAATAAAACTAAAAAAATGTATTTTTTTATTATTTGCACTTGGTAGATTTGCCCATAAGCCGTCGATGCATAAGTTCCAGTCAAAATAACGATTATTTAAAATATATTTATATTCTTATTTTACACGCATTTTTTCCCATCTTGCTTACGAACCCAGTTTTGATACCTATTTTGGCATTTTTTRTCAATCCTAGCACTAGTCATTATCCATTAACTATCATAGTTTATCATTATTTATTAAAAATTTTTTAATTAAATATTGTTATCGATTATTTTTTCTCGCGTCTTCAACAAAATTATACGTGTTTTAGGGTGTAAAAATAAATTTTAAGCGAATAAAATTATTCATTGAGTTTAATGAAACCCTTCACTCACTATCAGATTTAGCGGTCAAACGGGTCAATCAATCATAATGATTTTTGGGTAGAGTTTAATTTAATCTTTTTTCTCACTGAATAAATTGTTTTTATCATTTTACAATACAATTATTCTTTGTTTTAAATCAAAATACAAAGTCGTGATAAGTAGATAGGTTTTGCTTTGGTTTCTGCTTTATCTTTTTGACTGTTTTAGCATTTCATGTATAATAATGCTGTATATTTTATATTGTTTTTTCAAAAACTGTGTCTGTAGATTAGGCTGACACGATGGCGCTTCGATGGGTGCTGTCCCAGTGACATACATAGTCGGTGTAGCTTTGGCGAACTTACCATCGGAGTAGTAAAGGTATTGCTTTGCACGTTTTGGTTTTACAAAATATTGTTTTTTTATGAATTAACAATTTAATTTATTTGATTTGACAAAAAATGTTGTTTTATAAAATAAGCAGTTTGGCTAATTTTGACAGATATTTGGAATTTTTTTCGTTACTTTTCACATTATCTTTCTTTATTAGACAACATAACTGAATTAAAAGCCGTTGATCGTAAGAAGAGGCATGTAGTTCACAAAATAAACGATCGTTTGTCGGATGTATGTTTCAATATATGTAAAATATCTATTTTTTAATTTGTTTAGGTTTAAAATGTTTATTGATTTTTTTATACTATTTTTTGGAATTTATAATATTTTCATTAACTTGGGTTGTATATTCATAAATTTGTTTTAAAGTTCAAATTTGATCTTGATTTCTTATATATTTTATATAAAATATCGATGTTGTATTTACCATGAATTTTCGTGTTCATGGTAGCCGCCCCATCCGTCGAACCACCCGCCTGCCTTCTTAATTTTTTAAATTTATTTAACATTTTTTTTAAAAAAATACGTAATACATCAGTTTGTTTAAGATGATTGGGAGAGAGAGAGAGATGCTTGTGTGAGAGAGAGCGGCTGCCCAATTAGCTGCATATTTAAGAAAATGTATARTCTTAAAAAGTTACGCTGTGAAACTATTTTGCATTTATTTAGGTTTACTGTAATTAAGCAATATTAATTCACTTTAGATTAATTTTATACATTTGTACTTATCTGTTAGTGCAGCGTTTATATTTCTATTATTATATTAAATTGTAMTCCACAGAAGTGGACCGCGCCTTTTTAATMTAATTTTTCTATAACAACTTGATTTTGTTGAATAAAGATAATAAATAACATTTAATTWAWWAATTKATAAATGAAATATTTTGCGTCTATAARGAAWAGTTTTTGTTTTCTGTTGTAAAAATTCTTAAATTTTTAAATTTAATCAATTTAATCCTTGATTTAATAATTAAGGTTTTGAATTCTGTTCTTCTTCCACCAGGCCGAGCAAAGAAAAAGACTAGAGTTTAAGGGCAATCTAAAACCTACTTGTCACATAAATCGATTTTCCACATTGTATTACTTAGGGTGTTAACTAAGTTCTGTCGCAAAATTTTTTCCAATTAAAATTTAATTTTTATAATTTAACAAAACACAATCAAGACTCGAAATAATTTCCATTATGATCGATAAAATGTTGCCTTTTTTCTGGGKATATTTWTGTCCACAGTCATTAGAATGGAGCTAAGCTATGAGCTAAAAACCAAATGTTGCTTTTTTTGAACCTACTCTGTTTGAGACTCTATTTTTTCTTTTACAGTATAAGATTATCGTAATTTGAAGTMTTGTATGAAGAAAAAAGATTGATAAAGCCTTATGCAAAATTTGAGATTTATTGCTCCACTCCTTAATTTTTTATGAAACTCCAAATTTTGCCCCAGCAGAAATTTTGGGGCAAAAATGGCCCTTTTTAGGGACAATTTTTGGCAATAAAATTCAAAATGCCGTAGAAAATTTTTTGTTGAACGAAAATATCTTTAATTTTTGCTGACTTAATAAGCAATGTTTAAGCTCACAAAAAAATAAAACTGGGCCTGATCAGCCTAAAATTCCCCGAGATAGGAGTCCTTAAAAGCGGGCAACGGCCTCTCAGGCCGCAGCTGATCTTTGACGTTCTCATAGCCATAACGGAATTTTGCGCACCACCGCTCCACCGTCCGATGCGAGACGACTCCCGGGCCCTTCGATTGGGTGATGTTGTGCAGCGCTTGCATTGGTTTTCTACCCAAAGAAAATTCGTGCAATTTCAGAGCGCGAATATCAGTTTTGGGCATGGTTGGGAAAAGGCGCTAAAAATATTGGTTGATCACATTCAGAGAAATCAATAATATGAAAGGAAAGAGCAGAGAATGGCGAATCAAAGGAATTAAGAATCGTTTAAATACCTTGAGAAATAACCAAGTTACGAATTTTTAAATATTAAAAAAAATTTTGCGACAGAACTTAGTTAACACCCTAAGTATCATGTATAAAGAGAAAAAGGCTCATCTTTGAAGCGGGACCGAATCAACCCAATTACCAATTTTAATTATGGAAAATTGCAAATTTACGAAAAGTAAAACATTTTAGGCAGTAATGCCCACAAAAAAATTAATTAAAGACAGCAACAACAAAAAAGTTATAAACAAATAATAAGAAATTAATGCAAAAAATATTAAAGCCTTTCAGTTTCCCTTAAATTTTGTTAGAAGAAAATTATTTTAAAAATCTATTATATAAAACGGAAAACCAAAAATGTCATAATCCAAGCATGCCAAAGGCAAATCAGTTTGGCTCGTCTTGGGCGTTTTTGCCGTAGAATGTGGATAAATAATAAAGCCAAAATAAATATTTAAAAAACAACTCTTGAAAATACAGATGATTCAAAATATTTTAAAACTTTAATTTTCTTGTTAAAATAAAACAATTGCGGAGCGTCCTTTTTAGGTGGTACTATGCTTACATTAAACAAACCAAATTTAAATATTAATCTTTATTTAAATATTTACTAAAAACGGACAGGCCAAGTCTCTCAAAATCATTTAAAGCATGGCTTGGCAACTATTCGCATTGTGACCGATTCCTTTGGGCTTAACCTCAAAGTTGAACACAAAGGAATTAATTTATAAATTTTTGATTAATTAAACAATTTAACAATGATTACTTATGTTTGATGAAAATTATTGTTCTAAAATTCCGAGCCCTATTTAATGCCATTTATTCGTCTGATAAGAGCAATGAATCCTCAGCATTTTTACATAAATAACAGATAAACAAGACCTTATTTAAATGCGATTAGCAACGTTTAAGTAAATAGAATAATAATTAGCAAAAAAGGGAATAATTAAACATTTTATAAATTAATTTAAAATCACATCATTTTTTGGAATGACGAATTAAATTAAGAAAGTTAGGTATCTTTTAACATAAAATGTCAGATTATGAGGCAGCTGGTGGAACAACAGAGCCTTCATCTTTTGGTCAAACAAGTTTCTTCTTTAAGGAACGGAACTGCCAACCCTACTGTGGACAGTGATCATAAAAATAAAAATATACTCGATATATTATAAAATTTTTAATACCCATACTAATAANAAGTTTATTAATAAATAGAAATTAATATTTCTATGTTTTTAAATGGATAATTACAAAAAAAAATACATCTGATGCACAATGTTTTACGAACATTGTCCTTGGTTGTCCAGGGAGTTTTTTCAATTTATCGAAGATAAAACGTCAGTATAAATAAAATTTATAAAGGTAAAAATTAATAAATAATAAAATAAAGCAAATTAAAACCTGATAAAAAAATAAACTTTTATATGAAAATTTAAATATAAAAATAAATAATTTAATGCATTGAACAATTACCGTGCAAAATATTGTGCGTTTGTTATAAGACGCATGTGCGTGAGTTATAACAAAATATAACGATTAAAAAACATCCAAAAATAAATCTTCGTATAAATATTTATAATACACAATAAGCAAGGTATTCAACATTTTTTAAAAATAATTAATTTAAATGTGTGAACATTCTTTAATATCGACTAAATAATTATTAAAATATTCTTTATTTAATATTTAAATTTAAAGAAAATGGTGCTTCAAAAGTTTCTTCTGCAAATTATAGAGATTAAAACTTCAAAAATTAATAAATAATAATTTGAATTTAAAMATATAAAAATGACTAATTTGCATCAATAGCACAAATAGAAAATAATATTTTTGTTTAAACATTTTTCACAACACAAAACAAAACTATTGCTTGAAAAAATTATTAACAACGTTTCAATCAAATGAAATGTAATCAATTCAAAAAATGATTAAAAATAAATAACCAATTGAAATTATGTTATTAATACCAACACAAAACAATCAAACTAAACCAAAGAAAAAGGTAACTTAAACAAATAGCGGATGCAAATTGTTAAATGATGTTGATAACTAAAATCGTCGATCTAAATTTAATGATAAACACATTAAAAAAATAATACAGAGCAAAATCTAGAATTCTATAGATTAACTATCAATGAATAAAATGGCTCGCAAAGTCCACATAAGGCAGAACGCTGCGACATTCAACCCAATTATCGCACAACAGATTGGAATAGAGGTACCGCTCTGCCCCATTATAAGAAAATTATTAAATTAAAAATTACAGATCAGCAGCCCAAAAAATGAAAACACGCTAAGTAAATCCCATTTAAACAGTTATTACGAATGGAACACATTACTTATTTATTATTAAAATTATCTTAAATAAATTAAAATAAAAAATACTTTTAAAAAACATTCATAAATAAAGAGGATTAGAAGAAGTTCGTTGTTACACTGCTGTGTTAATTAAAACCATAATATTTATTATCATATAAATAACTAATCCAAGGTCCTGCGCGGGAGGCTCGGTGTTCACGCACGCAAAAATGCAAAGAGTTTTTCGGTGCTTAATATTAAAGAAAATGAGCAACTCTAGTTTAATGATAAAAATTAAACAAATTGTGTATTTTAATGAAATACATATTATACATAACCAAAAAGTATTTTTTAATGATATAGAGCCAACTGTTTCGCAAAACCGGAGCATATCTTATGTCGCATAAATTTAGAAAAGCTCCTTAAACAAATCTAACAAATTTATTGAATAATCAATAAATCAATAATAATATAAAAGTTACATAAAAAACAAAAGAAACAAAATTTAATAGCACTTAATAAATAGCTGTAAATGATCATACCAATATTCGATTAGTAATTTATTTAAAAAAGTTTTTGTTATAAAATTTTCTGAAATTAAATTCGAAAACCATAAATTATATAAGCTTTTTTTAGCAATTGATATTTTTCAACAAGAAAAAAGTAAAATTTTCTTTTTAATTTGAAAAGATCAAATCTGAATTTAGTTTATTAACTACAATTTAAGCAAATGTTTACAACAAGAAGCAGAAAAATTGAAAAATACTAAAAATAAAATTTAAAGATGGTAAAAATAAAATGAATCAAAACATAAACTTAAAAAGGAGTAAACTTCTTGTTTAAAACTTTAAAAAGCGTGTATGCAAAAAAAATAATTTAAAATACAAAATTATAAAGGACCTCTGACAACAAAGGTGACTGTTCAAGGAAGACAACAAGACTAACTTCAAACTCAATCTCTGTGTAAAAATTTCTTAAAAACAATAAAGTTCAAAACAAAACCAATTTTAATTCAACTCATAACATTTATGTGTTTAATGAATGAAATTTATAAGGTTTATTTTTTAAAATAAAATTATCTTGTTATCGATCTATTACTTATTTGTTTATAAAAGACATTACAAACATTTTACTTTTAAACAAATATTTAAAAATAATTTCCGTAAAAAAGATGATGTAAATTATATGATTTTATCAAAAAAATAGCTCTAAACTCGAAATTCAACTAATAATATATAAATTTGCAATTAAAACATTTAGAATGAATCGAAGGACTCATATATTTGCTCGTCTTTAGCGATGATGGTGTCTCGGCATAAAAAATCACACATAATGCAACGGTTTAAAAGAAAACGAGCCGATCTCGATTAAGAACGATTATTAAATAATATGTAAACTAAATTATTTAAATTTTTCATATTTAAAATTTGCATGAACATGAAAGATTTTTTCCAAAAGGTACAAACAAAAATTTAAAATTTAAAAACAAATGCTATAATAAGTTATTTTGCATGCATTCGGCCCCTTTTCGTTTTTTTGTTCTATCCGCTGAATCAGTCAGCAAATTTATGGCTAGTTTTCTTTTATTTATTGCCGTATTTTTTGGATATGAACCCAATGTCTATTTAAGATTTGGTTAACCTTAATTAACGGAAAATGTATAAAAATTGTGAATTATGATAGAATAAAAGATGAAAAATTCAAAGAAAGCGCTGGCAACCGTCTGGAAAGTTGGCGCAACATCCATGGTAAAATTTTAGTCCAAAGGTATTTAATTAACATTCGAATTAATTAATTTATAGCCACAATTTTATTAATATAATTCGAAAAGTCAGCCGATTATCCTATTTAAAGTTTTTTTTTTAAAATAGTTATTAAAGGCAATTCAAAAAAAAATAAAAATAACCTTAAAATCAATTAAATATTGGATGCTAATTGTGCTGACTCTGTTCTTAAAAAGCAACAAATATTTAAAACAACTCAATAATAAATAAACTATTTTTTAATAAAAAAACAATTCACATCACATTAAGACGCAAGCTTTAGCTTTGAAAGAATTTAAACAAAACCCTTTATAATATACAAAGAAAATAATGAAATTTCTTAGATCCTATGCAAGCTTTGTTGATCAAATCATGGGGATGCAATTGCCAAAAAGAATTTGATAAAAAACACAAAGAAGATTTAGTAAGAGAACAAATTCGCTTTAAAGAAAACCGTGTGTAGAACGCGTTTGAAAATCAAGCCGCTTATCAAACTATCCACAGGTAAAGAAAAAACAAAAATATTAAAAAAATTAGCAGATCTACGATTTCTCGTAATGTTGAGCTTCAATTAAAGGCTTTCGGATTCGGTGCCTATCAACATTAGTGTTACATGATTTGATTACACTATTTTAATTTAACGTAATTAATGGAGTCTATTATTATCATTATCATTCGTAAATAAATTAAAACTTTTATTTGTAATAAAAGATTGCTTATGCTAAAATAAATTATTTGAAAAATTTAACAATCAATGGATTTGAAAATATATGTTTAAACATCAAGTTTGTTGAGCATTATAAAATAACAATTGAACAGAATAATAGTAATATTTTTTGTTATTCAAATTTAAATCGTAGAAAAACAATATATTATAATTAAATATAAATAAAGTTTGCTTAAAGTTTGTCTGAAATTGCAAATTTCAAAAAGTTGGGTTATTTTAAATACATTTTTAGTTACAGGAAAACACAATTAATACTGATTAACGCTATAGATAAAAATTATAAATTTAACAAATTGGCAACACTAAAACAAAAAACTTTTATGTAACTGTGATCTAATAAATTTGAAGTTTGTTCGGAGCATTTCAGAAAAAAATAAACGTTAAACCCTCTAAAATGCTTACGCTTCTTGAAAAAATCTTTAACTTAATTTGATTATTTTCTTTAAAAATTAAAGTTTCTTCATAAGTGGAACTATCCGCACAGCAGATGCAGAAAAAAAGGTATGATACAAAAAAAAATTAATTTTATTTAACATTTTTTAAAGTATAAATTGTTACACTTAAAGATATAAAATTTTGCGCTCAGAAATTCGGAGTTACAGTTCCGGAAAGCCCAATTAAAATTACAGAAAGATAAAGATTGTTGCTTTCACATTAACAATTAAGACATTAGGTTATAACAACCAATTGTTAAAACAAATCAATATTAACAATAAAATAATTTAATCATATTTATTTATGCTTAAAAATAATATTTATTAAATATGTTTTTCTATAAATTATGTTTTTATTTTCATTTATATATTCGCATTATTTACTTTCATTTTTAAACTATGAATTTAAGGCTTATAGTAATTAAGTAGATAACTTGATGATTTTTTTGGCCATTGCTCAAAATTTGTAGCGCCATTCTCCTTCATCTATAGAAATAAAAAGCATTTAAGAATTAATATTTTATCGTTGGGTTCTTTTCATATTACACCTGTGACTAAATTTTTACTATTATAATTTATTTTAAGTGCAATCATTTAAAAACACATTACTTTTTATTTGTTGGTAATCATGTAGAGTCGCGTAAAAATGTCTCCTTTCACTTTATGTCATAAATCATATAATGATTTTGAAAACAAGATAATTAAAAGATTTTTGATATGTCTTTCATAAAACACTTGCTATTTTCCAATTAAGACCTTTACAAAACACCAATATATTTTTCGAAATAAGTAACTTTGTCAATTGAATATGGATTTTTTTAATATTCCTGATTGATTATCTCTCTTTCTTCTCAATGC
The DNA here is from genome assembly GCA_001723225.1 of Globodera ellingtonae. Lineage (NCBI taxonomy): Eukaryota > Metazoa > Nematoda > Chromadorea > Rhabditida > Heteroderidae > Globodera > Globodera ellingtonae. The sequence continues at coordinate 10,443 of MEIZ01000239.1, read as the reverse complement.
CGAAAGATTCCGGGCAACATTTTTTGAAATCACTTTGGCGTTTAACTTATTAATTGCTTGTTATGCTTTTAAATATTTTTGTTGTTTGTTTATTTGTTTAATATTGAACTTTAATAATTTTGCAATTTACCTACCATATATGTTTTTGAAAATTATTTTATTATTTGTAGGCAATACTTATTGCTTATTTAATAGTTGCTCTTGCAGATTTCACTTTTAACATTTTACACAGACAATCATCCATTGACCTATTTTATTTTATTTATATTAATCTAACAATTAAATGTTGTTAAAGAATGTAATTGTATAAATGGTTTGTCTGTTATCTTTCGAAAGTCTCGTCATTGGCGCTTTAAAGCTAATTTGCTTATATATATATTGTAAATAAGCTAAACAAAGGTCTAGAGCAGCGACGTATACTCGCATAATCAAATTTGTTGTTTCCAACGATTATTATTTATTAAGTGATCATACAAGAGCATTACAGAGTAAGAAAAATTTAATTAATTTACATTTTTGTTTATTTATAATATATTTTATAAACAATTTAAACAATTGTTATCTTTTTATAAAACTTTGTAATAGATAAACATTATAATTGATATTAAATTCATTGATAATTATTATTGTTAAATGCATTTGAGTGTTTTTCAATATTGAAAGTTTTAATTAATTGTTTTCATTCAAAACAACCTTTAAATATTTGGTATCACTCGAATGTTTGATGTAACGTCTGTTTATTTATTACATATGAAATATTTAAAACTGAAATATTGTTCTTGGTATTTTTTCAATGACTTTTTCTTTAACAATTATTTAAGTTTTCAAAATTGCGTTGTTTTTATTGCAATAAGGTTTTTTACCTTAATTTATTCGAATTTGGGTACTTTATTTTAAAATTCATCGCATTGTTAAATGTATAGTTAATGAATGCTACATTTTTATCTTATAATTTTTATTAGATACATCATTTTCGAAGTCGACGATTTATACACTTTTTGGGATCTGGCCAATAAACGTATTAAATTTTTTTATGATATTGTATTAACTTTCAATAATAAGTTATTAGAAATTTATAAATAAAAATATTTTAAAGCTTTTAAAACTTTACGAAATAAAACGAAATGTCATTTCTTTCTATTATATAGCTTTAAAGTTTTTCACGCTTTAACGTAAACGTTTGTTACATCCGGGAAAAAAATAAAGGTTTAGTGAATTCACTTAGGATAATGTGCCTAAAATTTCAACAAAAAAAATGACCATTTATAAGGTTTCTGAGTGATGTTTTTTTATGTAAAAAGGAGTACTTATTATTATTAAAGAAAAGAATAAAAAGGACTTCCAATCAGGGAGTAGAAACTCCGATGAATAAGTTAGCGCTTAAACCACTGTGTGATGTTGGAGTTTGGATTTTGGGACAATTTGACGGAATTTCGATCGCCGTCCCTATAATTTAATTGCTTTGCTAAATAAATAATTTCTCGCGTAACTGCTTGCTCTTGGACAAGAAAGCTATAGACCCGGCGCCAATTATTCTCACAACTGAGCCACACTTGCATTGAATAAAAATTCAAATTCATTTAAAATTAACCAAAAAAGTCCAATAACTAGGGGTGCTTAAACCGCCGGTTTGGGTACCCGGTTTTCGGTTAACCGGGATTTTGAAGACCCGGTTTTCGTAACCGGTTAATTTCCCAAAATACCCGGTTTTCGTAACCGTTGAACCGGTACTGTCCTACTCTAGTTTTAATACGTATCAATTATATTGATTAACCTTTAAACAGGCTTTGCAAAACCCGAGGCGGAACAGATATCGAGCATGAAAATAAAAATTAAACTAAACTATATCTAAAACAAATTATTCATTTGGCATATCTTATTCTAATCCATTACCAATACTAAACTAATTGTTAAAATCTTACAATAAAAGATTACATATGATGCCCAAGAAACGGCTAATAATTTCAGTCAGGCTAAATAATAATATATTTTATAAAAATGTTCTAAAAGGGACACGCTAATGTTATTTTAAATCATAAACCCTTTATTTTACTTTAAATCTCGCCATTTTTCGGTTGCTACTCAATCGAATGCTATCTCTCATTCATTATTTATTTTACAATTTTTATAATTTATTATTAAATAAATTTATTTGTCGTGATTGGTTTTGTTTTTATTTTGGTTACTTTTTACTATGCTTTTCTTAGATATTCATTTTTACGATCTTTATTATTTTTTGATTTTAAAATAAAAAATTCGATTAGAAATGAATAACGAGGGAATTTATGGTTTTGTTGTCAAAGATTACAGTCGTTTATCATTTATTTTTTCCTTTGCTTATCAAATTTAATCCAATTTGTTTTCGATCGCTTTATCTTTCTTTTCTATTTGTCGATTAAAGCCTTGTATCCAGCCAATATTTTTTGGGTTTTTTCTGTAAACCGCCGATGTATGACGTCCATTGAACCGCATCTCCCTTGGTTGGCTTCATTTTCCGTATGATCCTTTTATTAGCTCATTTTACGGTTTGCAATGTTAATTTTTAAATCATATGCTAAAGTGACGTGTAAAATCACTTCTTTTTAAAATGTTAAATCGTAAAATTCATTGTTTAACCAATATATGCTTAAAATTTCTTGAATTTTAATATAATAAAATTCATTAGTATTATTTTTTAGTTTAATAAGGATTTTTTAACTTMTATCCTTATTTATTATAAATTAATTTGATTAGTAAAAAATTGTTTTAAATTTTAACTATTTTTTAGACGAGTGCGACTTTTAATTAATCTTTTATTGTTGTGAAATATACATATTATTTTTATTGAAGTATTTTAATTAGCATAGGAATTTTGTATTAAGCTAATGGCGTTTTATTTTTTCCCCAAATGGCTCCGTAAGTCTGCGTTATCTCCAGACAGATGAAGAATTGCGTTTGTTTTAGTTGGCTTCTGGCAAAAAATTAGAAGTATTATTGTTTTTAAATCTTAATTATTGAAACTGCTTTATGTTTTTAATGGAGCACTTGTTTTGACAGGCATTTGATTTTTCTAAAAATATTTATTTGCAATTATTGCACTTTTAAATGACTAAGTTTGTTTTATATTTTAACAAATTTATGCAGAATTCTGATACTTTCTTGCCAATCCACGTGAATTATGTGTGTTGGTATTAAAGATTGTTTTCGATATTCGCCTTTTGGTTCATAGTAATTTATTTTATTTTATTAGTTGTGTGTTAGATTTGTTTTTGTGAGTTTTTTTGGATTTTGCTTAAACAAGATATTTTTTATTTGGTATTTATTATTACAGTTGCCAAATACTAATCAGTTAAGCTATTGATTTTATCATTCATTTCTCATAGCGAATTTTTCATTGCATTTTATTTTAATATTACTTTATTGAAGATATAAATTTTATTTTTGCTAAGTCAACAAAACCATGGCGGATCTTCCTAGGGTTCTTATTTTGATGCACTTCGGTGATGAAAGTTGGATGTAGAGCATTATTTGTTTCAGGCTTTATCTGATGAATTTTGTACAGCTTATTTTGGTGGCTTTAAAAAATTATTGATGATTTAACGAATTGTAAATGTATTGACATTTTTTAGTATTTTTTTATCTTTTATAAAATTCTGCCGATTTGTTGTGTTGCTCCTGTCATTTTAAAAGACAGTAAAAAATTATTGACGGTTAAAGGATGTTTCAACTTTTTTCAGGTTTTTTTGTTGATTTAGAAACCAATAATGCATATTTTTTTATTAAAGATTATTTTGTCCGTTATATTGTTATTTAATTAAGAAAATTGCTAATCTTTAAGTGTTTCTGTGGCTATGATAATTTCGGTTTAAATTTTCATCAGCGATGCAAAGTGTTTATTGATTTCTTTAAATCTTTTAAGATCAATATAATTACTAAACATCACACATTAATTAAGGATTCATGCATATCAAATAATATTTTCAAACGCTTTTTTATTCTCTTGAAATTTAATTGAATTGGACCGTAAAGAGTTTTTTATGCATTTATCCATCTTTTTTATATATTTTCTTAGTTTAAATAAAATTTATAAGTTTATATGAATATTTACTATTTGTATTTGTGTTAGTGTTTTTATAAATTACATCATGTCTGTTATTTTAATTTCTTCCATTTTATCAATAATTATTAGCTAAAATTTGTGCAATTTTTAAAATTTTGGAGTGATTTTGAAATATAACTCTGTTATTTTAATAACTTATTTATAACCCACAATTTCCTTATCCGCAAGTCTGGCGCACCCCACGGCCTGCCCAATATGTTTACATAATTTCTTTGTATTACAGCCAACATAAGTTTAAAGGAGAATTTTACAAATGTTTGGTCTAGAATACTGTCATTTGCTCCAAGCAGAATTTTGTTCACGTGCCCGTCTAATGATAATGATGATTTTGTTGTATTTAGGTCGAGCAATATAAATTGATACTATATTTTTTAAATATTTAACGAAATCTTGCTCGGGGGTTCCGATTCTTTATATTTGATAAAAAATTAATTTATAATAAAATTATTTACGATCATCTGATTTTCTATGTCTTTGGGTATGATGTCATCGTAGGCAATCAGTCTTAGCCTCCACATAAGTCGGCCAAATAAGAAATTTGCAGGCTATTTTGAACACCTGCAAGCCTAAAATTGAAAATACCCGTTTAAAATAATAATTATATTCCTTTAATTGATTTATAGTTCAATTTATAATTATTTTTGAATTTATTTTATCCAATATTTACATATACTATAAATGTTTTCTAACGTTTAAAAAGACAAATTTATTTGTTTATCATTTCATTTTCATTTTAAAATTTTACGTGATTTCACTTGGTTTTTCAAGTCCAATGGTCTCATTAAGTTCGTCATTATCGTGAAATAGGTTGGGCTTTCATAATTACATTAGTCTAAATATGTTTTACTTTTTTATTATAAAAGATTATTGTCGTCAGGCACATTTCAACTAGTTTAGAGCGTGTGTGTATATAGCAAAACGGAATTCTACGACGAAATACTCCATAATTAAAACGATGAAGATTAAATTAAATTATAATATGTGTGTCCAATTGAAAAGCCACACTTTTAAACGCAACATTATATAAAATGGTAATTGACAAAATTCCAAATTTGATTTTGCGTTTTCAGCTTTGTATCATTCTTATTATTAAATAGCATTCTATTTTTTTGTTGGTTTCATTTTAATATTTAATTATAAGATGTTTATCGATCGTGATTATGTAAGTAATTATTATTTTGTTAGTATTATTAGATTTTATAACATTATTGATTTTATATGAATATTATTCGCCTTTTTCATACGATTTGATTTTCTCATTATTATGCGTTGAGTCTTTTTTTGATAAACTTTTATTTAATATATCGAAAAATTGGATTTTTTTTTCTAAAAAATCTGGTTGGATTGGTTTTGCGTTTGGCAACCTAAAAAGGCAAGATAATTTTTACAATATCTCACATTCTTATTTTTAAGTTTTAGATACAGTGGGATTGAGAGGACGAGTTTATGACAAGTTTTAAAAGCTAGCAAAATAAAATTTAAAAATAAATCCATCTTTTTCATCATAAATTAGCTGAAAATCCATCTTGTATTATTACATAAAACAGGTTTAAAAAATCAAACATCCAGCCAATATCAAATGACCAAAACAAAAAGATCAACAACTGCAAATATTCAAAAAACATTTAAAATTACCAACAAAAAAAAAATCGTTTTTTGTTAGTTTTATTTGGAAAATAGTTTTTAAATGATAATGTCAATTAAAATAATAATAAAAATTGGTACGCTAGTTCTGCTTCAAAACTCGCAATTTTGCATATATACCGAAAAAATATTCTATTATAAAATTAAAATTTAAAAAAACGTTTTTATGTTTGTTCTTATTAACAATTCTAACCTTTTTTATTTACAAAAACAATAAGCCTTTCTTTTGCAAAAGCGTAATTTTTTAAAATTAGCTTGTAACATCAAATTAAATAAATATCTACTCCAAATAAACAAGGTTGCAGAACTATGCTATGCACAACCGACACGGCTTTGATTTTACAAAAAAGTTGTTTTTATGTTATAATATATAAAAAGAATTTTATTATCGATTTGCTTGAACACAGCGGGACCATCATACCAATGTGATGGCAGTTATATTTTATTTCTCGAATAAAAAACATATTTCAAGTTCAAATCTTAGATTTTAAGACGATCATTTTTTTGACTTTGATTGTTTGACTTTTTATTATTAAGGAACCTTTGTCGCGATGGCACAGCCCGAGATCGTGTATCCAAGAATGCTTTTTTATAATTTTTTTTTATATTTTACTTCTCCGTACAATTTTCGTAAAACCTATTATTTATGAATGATAAATATACATAGTAATATTTTAATATTATTATATTATTATGAATCATAATAGGTAAACTTATTTAACGCATCATAGTATTAAAAGATTTTGAGATACCTCAAGATTCCGCTATTTTGTTGTTATCATCGATTATCCCTTTCCAATGTCTTTTCTAAATGTCAAGACAAGCTTATCCGAGCCATACTTCTTTCACTGACAAGTCCACGCCCCCCTCTTTTTAAGATATATATTATATGAAATTCTTTCTTTTGAATTTTGCAGAATAGCATTATCAATTTAATCTAACTAAATTCGTATAGGTTATTATATCATTGTATATTTGACAGCGCCTTCGTAGTTAAGAAATTAGTAATTATATATAAAGACACTTGGGCTAATTGTCGATTTTAGCTAGTATTTAATTAACTTATTGAATGTGTAAAATTTGAACTTTTTGATTAAAATAAAAATAATATTAATCTTAAAATTTTGTGGGACAATACCCAGCAGCATCTCCTCGAAAATTTTGGGGACAACAAAAAAAAGGTGCGCGAATACCGACCCTCCGCGCGGCGACCGGTCAAGAAAACCGCGTTTGGCCAGGGTCCTTCAGCGCCGGCCGGGTAGTTATGATTTACATATTGTGGCCTTTATAATTTAGCTAAACATTTTAAAATTTGTTTTGTTCWTAAATGGTTTTATTTGTTTTAATGCAAATATATATTTAATAGCTTTTTATTATCATGTTGATAATTTCTTTGATTTGGTGTTTTGAAGTGGAGGGTCTTTGGGTATTCAATTGATTGTTCTATAATGACCGTAAATGCAAGTTAAAACCCGATAAAAAATCAGTCGTATTTTTTTATTTGGAAATTTTTTTCTGTTGCCAAAAATTATATTTAAAACGTTTTTTTAGGTTAGAATTCGTGCGAGAGAATGTTGACAACTTCAAGCTGTATTAGCTATCACACGTCATGATTATTATAATTAACTATAGTATATTCTTTGGAATTAAAATTTTTAAATTTAAAATACTTGCCCATCAATGCTAATATTTGCCATCAGTTGTCTCCGCGGACGGCTATTTAGCTATTATAATTTTGGCTTGATTATTTAAGGTTATTTTTGTAAGCAATAAATATTTGGCTATTGTATATAATCGAATTTTAGCAGTTGATTTTTCTGATTAGATTTACCAAAGGTTTTTGTATCTTTGCGGTGTTCTGCACAAAGATAGCTAGTTATTTTTTATATTTAATCTTGTTTTTCCTTTATTAATAATATTTATTTTGTTAATTTGATTAAAAATTATTAACACTTATTAACCAAAAGAAAAGTTATGGTATAGTTTTTTAATCGTTATATTTAGTTTCAACTCACGCACATGTTCTTATAATGAATAAAGATTTTCTTTAAGATTTTATCAATCAAATTTCCAATTCAATATTACGTAATATGTCGCTTGTGCAAAGCATTTATATTATGGCTAACTTATTATGACTTTGTTGAATTATTATTATTACTACTATTAAATTTTTATTTGTTTGAATAAGTTGTGTTTATCTATTATTAATTTAGTTTTATTTTTGTAAAATATAGAGATTATGTTGTTTAAAAACCAATGATATTATCTAAATACATAAAAGTTTAACAGTATTTTAAATTTAAACAATATGGTCTCTGTTGCTTCTAATTTATTTTAATTTTAGTTATAATTTTGATTAGCTCTTTATTTTTTAACGGATCGTTCGCTTTTTGCTTTTTTGTAGAATTATTATAATTAGGTTCTAATTATCGTAAAGAATTCTTCCATAGTATTTAGTATTTTTTTATATTTTATTCCTTCTAAATTRTTTTTATTATTATATTTTTAATTTAGGGTTAAAACTCTTTCTTCAGAGTTTGCGACTGGGGCTCTGAGGAAGTCAAGTCGAATGCTTGAATWGTGGAGGGTCCGTTTTGTTTGGTTACATCCCTAACGGTATGTCCACAACAGAAACATAACAAAATTGTGCCACCGCCTCACTGGGCAGAAGTAGATGGAAATGGATCCGGTCCTGCAGTCCTTTAGAAAAGTTGTGATAGTAATTTCAGACTTCTGGGCGAGTTGGTTAATTGCTTTAATTCATTCTAAATAGTTTTCAGTGACAGAAATCTTTCAATAATTTTTCAATTGTAAAAATAGTTAACACTTTAAATTTAAATCTTAAAGAAAATAAACAAATTAATTTAAAGTTTTTTTCCAGAAGCATACAGAACAGCTTCAAATCTACGTAATTTTAAATGCTTTTATTAGATCACAGTTACATATTTGTTTTAGTGTTTTAGTGTTTTTGTCAATTTGTTAAATTTATATAATAATTTTTTGTTTTATTCTAAAAACCTGCATTAGTAACTTAGTTATACCTTACTTGGTTAATGATTCTTAACAATCTAAAAATTTTTTAAAGTAAACCTTATATTTCAATCAATTTATTGATTTTTCATTTATTGCGCGTTGGAATTCTTCAAGACGATACTGTAGTCGAGACGAATAGACAAAAATCAAAGCTTCTCTTTTTAGTTTGCTGCAAAAGTCTAATTATTCGAATCCTTTAGAGGGAGCACTTTATTTTTTKATAAATGGGTTAACATTTATTTTAATCTTGTCTTTAAAAATACTTTTTTTTAATGAATTTTCATTAACGTACTTTTTTTAAAGATTTATAGTTGAATTTGTTTTAGAAATACGTTTTTTTATATTTATTTTTTTTTAGTTTGACGTCGTAAACCTTTTGATCACAAACGAGTTATAAATTAAAATATCCTTGCACAGCTCGACGGCAGCAAAAAATTAAAATATAAACTAATGTCGACACTATCAAAATGATTTTTGCTGTTATTTGGCCTTGCTTTACACATCCACCTTCATAAATTTATAAACAAATGAAATGCATTTTAACGGTTAAAGGATATAAATGTTTTTCAATTATTATATTGGCTTTAGACATTTTTTATTATGCGATACTATTATGCTATTGAAATTAAAATACCAAATCAATTGTTTTTATTAATAATAAACTGCTCTAAAGTTCCTCCTGGAGTTTCAATGTTAGCACTGGTATTTATCAGGAACATTCGAATAAAATCATCTTCGTTCAGACTACAGCAAGTTATGATAATTACACATGTGTACATTTAAATTACTTTTTTACAACACAAGCAATTAATTATTTTAGCACCATAGGACCTATAAAAAGTTGAACACAAAAAAACAAATACACTTTGAGAAATATATTTGTTTGTATATCAAAATTATAAATGGCTCTGATCATAAATAATTATCACTTGACTCAGCAGTTCACAAATTACAAAAGGTTAAAATACTAAAAAAGTGAAATATATAACCCTCGTTGTTTTAGCGTTGATGAGTAAAACTTTTTTATTGTGCATGATAAAAATTTTGCGGATCTTGAAGAAGCAGAAAGCTTGACAGCAGCCATAATAAAAATCAATTACAGGTGAAAAGCGATTAAATTTAAATTGTTTTGAAAGTCTTTAGTTCTTTCTTTTTAACTTAAATTGATAGAATTTAATCAATATTATAAGCAGCATATGACGTCAAAACCGTCCGGGTATCGTCCGGGTCAAAAACCGTCCGGGTACCCAAACCTATTGGAGGGGTCAGATACTTTGATCTTGCCGCCAACGTAACCCAAACCTATGGMYGGTGTCCAACTCTTTGACCTTACCGCCAACGTAACCCAAGCCTATGGGAGGGCTCAAAGGCTTTGAACTTACCGCCACCAGGCCAAAAGCTGGCATCGTCCGGCCAAAACCGTCCGGGTATCGTCCGGGTCAAAAACCGTCCGGGTACCCAAACCTATTGGAGGTGTTCAGCTCTTTGATCTTGCCGCCAACGTAACCCAAACCTATGGTGGGTGTCCAACTCTTTGACCTTACCGCCCCAAGCCAAAACCTATGGGAGGGGGCAGATACTTTGACCTTACCGCCAACGTAACCCAAACCTATTGAAGGGGTCCAACCCTTTGAACTTACCTCCACCAGACCAAGAGCTGGCATCGT
>MEIZ01000238.1:73174-97792 GCA_001723225.1 Globodera ellingtonae | reverse complement strand
AACCAACCGCCAATCAGAGGATGCACAAAAAGTCGAGCAGCTGATGGATGATGGCTCATTTCCATTGGCTTTTAAGCGATTGTCCATTGCTTCCAATCAACTTGTCCATTTTTATTCAATTTATTTAAATTTTAGTCATACAACTCAAAAGCATCTTATGATTTTGCTTAAACTTGGGCTTCTTCTTATTGTCCTGAAGGCAGGCGGCGTCTATGCAGAGTAATTTATGTTATTTAATTATATGTTTTATTAAATTCTCAATGTTCCAGCGAACCGCCTGACAAAAGATGGAACATCTGCGAAAACAAACTCGTCACTGTGGACGAAAAATGCCCATCGTAATTATAATATTGATTAATTTAATAATTATAAATATTTATATTAAAGTTTTTAATTTAGTGTTCTGATCTGCTATCAAAGCAAATTGGCCAAGGATGCGGGGAATTGGAAAGCCGGAAATCGTTTTAGAGTGAAAAGTCCGAATGCGAGCATTGCCTATGAATGTGCCGAAAATGACGGGACCAAAGGATGGCACGCCGTACGAATCAGCAAAGACATTACTGGAATGATGCCAWTGGACTCATCCTTTGGCAGGTGAATGCCATTGTGTAAATTTAGTAATTAATTCAGCCAAATTTAAGCAAGAGTTTGAGCAACGTCTCGAACTATCCGGAAATCAACAACGACAAAGGTTTTTCAAAATCACAAAATTATTTTTTTATTTTRGTTAAGCATTGACATCGGACGGRCAATATGCTGTAGAGGAGTATCAGAACGCACTTCGTTTTGGTGCATTCATGATCGACTTCGATGGCATGCCATTGCAAATTGCCGCATTGGAAATCCGCCAATCCATTGGGAAAAATGACACAAAAATGTGCAAGACAAAGGTAAAAAACTTTTAATTTATTATTTGCTTAATTTTAAAATTAATATAAATTTGTTTTGAAGTGTGCGGCTAAATGGGAATCACAAACGGAAACACCAATGGAAACGGAAACACCAATAAAGGCAAAGCATGTCGACCATTTCGGCACCAACTTAATGCAAATTGAGTTTTCCTCGGACGTTCCCAAATTTTCGCTGAACATTTCCATTTCACCTTATTGGGCTGCATGCGCTGTTCACCAAAGAAATAATAAAGCCGACCATATAAAGGACAATTATACAAAAGTCAGTGAAGTGGCAAACCAAGACCAGTTCAATGCGTGCTCAAAAGTGCCAACATCATCCGTTTGCAACAAGTGCTTTTCCTAACAATCAGTTTCAAGCTAATGTTTGAATTTTAGATCTTTGGAGTTTTATGCTTGCTACGAAAGCATCAAAAATCAAACGCACATGAAGGAAATTGCCGAAACTTGTCAAAAACACCTCAGCCAAGCTCCGTTTGTTGCTGGCTTTCGGGTTCAATTCTGCATGCACCGCGATGCCACAAAAGAAACATTGATATTTGAGTCCCGTTTGGAGTTTTCATCCTCTGTACAAATGTAATTTGTGGAGAAGAAGCCACTATTTAATGCATCGATTTTAGCATCCGCACGTTGCGGGAATTCCAATTTAAATCTGGCGAAGTTTCTAAACTTATGAGATATGTTCCCTTTTTATTTACCGAATTCGGACACCAACCGAAGGAAATTCATGAGGTAACTATTGATTATGCAAAAGCAAAATTAAACAATTTAAAGATTTTGAAAGATTACTCGCTATGTTTAGGCACCTGCCAAAAAAACGATTCTGGATTCCATTGTTAACAAGCAAATTAATGGAACTTGGTCAAAAATTATTCATTTTATCCCGCCGTCGAACGAGGCTTTGAGGATTTTCTTCAAACTTTCAAATCAGACATTTACCAAGTTGATCACTCGCAAAACAAATTTGCGGCCTTACTAGGACAACTCGGACATTCGGGCGGGGATCCGGGTCCCTCTCCCTTCCTAGCCCGTCGGCAGTCATACGGTATTTACCCAAGTCGCGTCGCTATCTCTGATAGAGTAACACTATCTCGCTTTTGTGCATTTTTCTATTTAACACACGGGGTACCGTACCGAGTTGCTGTCATGTCCAGTTTAATAGATCAATTAATAGGCCACAGGTGCAGTTTGGGCCGATAATTCTTAGAATCTTTACTTTTGTTCTTGTTTTCAAAATATGATTCTATGCCTAAATATATAACCCTTTTTTCGGGTAAACAAAATTTTTTTATAGATGTTTGGATAACAAAATTTTCTATTAAGTGTAAAAAAATATTTTTTGTTTCATAGGCCTAAAATATCAATTTATAGATCATTTTTATTATCAATATATTTGATTTAAACATACTTGTATTCTAAATTTGCACTTTTACCTTTAATATTTTGAGATTAAATTCATTGTAACATTAGAAATTTTATTACTAGGGTGACGATTTTTATTGACTAAAAACTTGAGCATTAACATTTATTCCTCACAATCAGATAAATCATTGTCAACAAAATAATTCTGCATCGCTCCCACAAAAGATATTCCAAGACAAATGCTAAGCGCCATTCATGTCAAAAAGTGATTTTATTTAAATATTTTTTTAACATTTATAACTTTTCGACATTGCTTTTTTTTAAACATGATGAAATTTGTAGATTTCGGATGCAATCAAACATTTAAAAAGATAAAAAACAACATTTTTTTGGAATATTGCAAGTACACTAATTAAAAACTAAAACAGAAAGTACAAGTAAATTATTACGAATTAAAATTTATAACCATTTCGCATTTCAAAAAAGTAAACAAACCAATTTTTAGATGGGGTGCGTTGAAATAGTGTGCTTAAAAGCGAGAGTCAGACGGCGAGAGTGATGTGGACATCAACGCACCCCATCTAAAAATTGTTTTGCTTACTTTTTTGAAAATTTTATTTTTGAAGAAATAGGGTGCTTTTTGCTAAATGTGCCGGAGTGATGGGACATAAAGAATGGCACGGTTTGATTATCGACAAAATGAGTGATGGAAAGGTCGCGTTTGAATCGAGGCGAGTGAATTTTATGCCAAAATTAATTACCAAAAATGTGTCAAAATTTCAGCCTTCGTTTTGGTGGTTTCTTTGCCAACGATCTCATCAACAAAACGGCGGCATTTCACATCTTTTCCAAAGGTTTAAACAAATGCAAAAAATTAACTTATATTTATTTTTAATTTATTTTGACAAAATTTAAGCTGACGCTTTGCTCGAAAACGACTTTCAAATGGCGCTGCGGTTGGGGGCGTTTATGGACGATTTCGATGGAATTGCACTTCGAATTTTGGCACTAGACCTTGTTTCAGTCACCGAATACATTGGTTGCCAGATGAAGGTCTAAATTTAAACTTTTTATTTACTATAATATAAAAGTTAATATATGATTTTCAATAAGGTTTTTAAGAGATACAAATGCTCCAWTAATCAAAAAAGTCGTCATAATATTTAGTGTTCTTTACCGATCCCTGATGGCACCGACCCGACAACATTAGCCTTCAATACCCCCGACACTCAAAATGCCGCCACCGAAGAACCCAGAACGCCGATTTTGCCGTCCTCAACGGCCTCCGACTTCGACGAATCTTCATCATGCAATGGCACAAGCTGTACGGACAAATTGTTTTAGGCTTGGTGATCGTTAGGCTTAGGCCTAAGCCTAAGGTCAGTTGGCTTAGGCCTAAGCCTACCGAACCCTAACCAGTGTGGTTTTAAATCGGGTTTGGGTGATTAATACAAAATTAAAAATCATAGATTTTTTAAATCTTAGATGTTGACAGATCTTAAAAATATTGTTAGATTCGTGATCAGGACCCTTGAAAACCCCATATTTGATGTTTTCAGCAAATTTTGGTAGGGGTCGCAAAACGGGAATGTACCATTTTAATTTATCTAAAAGATAAATAAATATAAGCTAGCTATATAAATTCTTTTTTTTTGAGAAAAATATCATTTAAATAAGTTGAAAATGGCATCATTTTGTGTCTTGACCGGTGGCACTCCCAAAAAATGCCAGCGAGGGGAATTCTGATGCAGTCGATGATTTCAAATTGTTGCAGGCGTCCAGCTCAATTTGGTCAACGGATGTCCATATGAAATTTTTGTGGCCGGTGCTGTGCATGTGAATTTGACGGCTGGCANAAACGACACTTTAGCCGCAAAAAATATATTTGGAAAAAGAGTCCAAAATTTAATTAATAATTTAATATAAAAAAATCAGATAAATAATATTTTATTCATTGTTTAATTTCAAAAATACATTAGCGGATTCTTTCGCCACTGGTCCAGCGAGCTTCTCTGTCCAAGTCGGATCGAACTGTAATTAAGGGGGTGAGGAGGTACATTCTCAATCACTATGGATATGTTACAGATACGGGTAAAATGCCCTTACCCTAAAAAACGTACCATGGGAATTACTGGAGGAGTCAGCCTCTTATATTTCGTCACAATCTTAAAACTCAGATTTTTTCTGATGATGGCAAGGTATATGCTAAAAATTTAATGATTTGTAGAGCTTTTAGGCATAGGTCGCTTAAATTCTTAAGCCTGAGTTGGATCTTGATCACAGTCGAATATTTATAAAAATTCCGAGGTGCTTCCTTCGCATCGACACCAGCGTTGCAACGGATCATCCGAAATCCGGTGTTTTTCTCAATCCGATATCCGATCCGACAAATTTGGCAAATCCGATCCGAAATCCGGATAATGTCTGTTATGTTTGAACAATTTTAACAAAAAAAATTGACCTAAAATGTAAAATATAATTGCAGGACCCTTTTGTTTTAAACTTTTACATTTTTTTGACCAATTTTCTTAACAAATTCACATCAAAAATTCAGAATTTTCTCGGCGGCGCCTATCGGCACCGCCGACCCACGCGCGCCCCCAAAAGATGTATAATTTGCAAAAAAATTTGCATTTTMGAAAAATTTGTAAATCGACAAAATTTTTAGAAATTTCAACAAAAATTCTAAGAATCGACTTTTTTGGCTTGGCCTATCCCCCTCGAAAAATTTTTCTGGTTACGGCCCTGGATGGGAAGTTAAATTTTTTCTTCATCATAATTTGTCCATTTGCGATTTTTCTTATTGAACTTGAGGGTTGCATTGAATAAATTATTATTTCCGAAAATCTTCTTCAAAAAAAACCAAAATTTCAGTTTTTTCCACTAAAAAATTTTATCATCCGAAATCCGTTATCCGAAATCCGGTGTTTTTTCAAATCCGATATCCGAAATCCGTATCCGACTTTTTTCCCAATTCGTTGCAACCCTGATCGACACCGACATATCTCAGGGGTGCGATTTACGCGGCAGTGAATCGCGAAATATGCAAAAATATGCACATGGAAATGCGTTCTAGAAGCTTCAAACCAAGCTGAAAACACGTTTTTCGTGCGTTTCAGGCTCTTACCAGTTCAGGAAAAAAATATGCATGTGCATATGATTTGCTTCCCTAACAACAACACTGGAAAATCAAACATATTTATTTTTTATTCAGAAACTTTATTTTCATTTTGTTTTATTCATTCCGATAGTGAACACTGACCTTTGCCCAGTCGCTGTAACACTGCAGCTCAAAGGCACTCCTGCAGCATAACGTGCTAGCTTTTTCGTCCACGACACAAGCAAATTTGCCTCCCGCGCACTGCAACTCGCACCCCACGTATTGCACAATAAGATAGGTAGCTGACCCAGCAACAAATCCCACACCTCCTCCATAAATCGTTCCCCAAGCGCCTCCAACGGGAGCTCCAACGAGTGGCATTGAAACTCCTCCAATAAGAGTTCCAACTGCAAGTCCAGTTCCAGCTCCGAATCCCAGTCCATAAGTGGCAAACTCCTTATACTCCCCCCATTCAACACCCCCTTTGTACGCCACCAATTTGCCGTCCTGCTTTACCCTGTCACCGTTTGCTAGAACATGGCTAAGAAGCAACAGCACAATGTAGGTGCAGGTGAGGAGGCATCGATGCCGTCCAAACATTTCTATTGTTAAGCTGTGTGAAATGTTCAAGCACTAAAATCTAATCGAAAATTGGAAATATTTAATTTTAAATATTTTCTCTCTCGCACTCTATCTCTTTCTGTTCATGCTGGGTCTTTTCGTAAATCCTAATTTTAGCATCATAACTTTATTCACACCGCACTAAATAAGGTAAACCTTATACCATRGGAAATCTAGATGCATAGAAGCTGTTTGTAAAACTAAACTAAGCAGTAAATCAAAGTTTAAAAAGGTTATGATCAGAAAACCACGAAAAAGCCCGATTTTTGGCAATTTTACATTATAACTTTTTTGAAACTTTTCAATCCACTTGGACTTTGCTGTAATGCGTTTCTCTCATTTGGAGCTTTCTATAGGTATAAGGTTTAACTGATTTAGTGCGGTGTGAATAAAGTTATGATGTCTAAAATTACTTCATAAAATATATGTGGCAGAATTTACGAAACGACCTAACACCTCTCTGTTAAGCAATCAATGGATGAATGGCACTTTGTTTGTTTCACATGAATTTGAGTGGTCATCCAGCAGTTAAATGCACCAATGCTTGTTGTTTTCTTAGTTTGCCATGTTTAGTGGACTGAATGAATTTAAACGGAATGAAAACTGCTGATTTTACAACGCGATTGCTTTGGCTATGGATGGGTGACGTTGGCCTAACGAGTGACCGTGCTTACTCACCGGCGGAAGTGGAATGTGTGGAGAAATAAATGCATTTATGTAATATCGTTCCATTTAATCAAAAAAAGAGTTTTTTTTTATTCTTTTTTTTGTGTACGATTAAATTATTCAACACCAAATGAATTTACGAATAAACCCCATCCATTCCCCCCCCCCACTGAATCATCCGTCCCGTCCAACCATTCGTTGTTATGTGCCGCATTTCGGCTGTGATGGAGTAGAGAAGAGTGTGTGGTGATTGGGCTTCATCAAATTCACCCGTCACATTACGCCGCAGGGTGCGGCCCTAAGTACCCCGCAGGGTTGGATTGTGAAACGAATGTTTTGACTAACGTATTTCATGTAATACAAGACCCGGGTCTTCTAATTCAGGGGGAGGTCTTCTGTTACGGGAAATACGGTAAAATATCATTGATATTACAATATTGTTCCGCTCCGGGCTCATTTCAACTTTGGAAAATCAATGATTTTATGATCAAAAGGAAAATGTCAGATAAAAGAAAATTGTTCTTTGTATAATGTCGGCGGCAATGTTTTTTCTGCTTACCATCTTCGCTCTTCTGCCGGCGATTCTTTTCGGTGAATTTTTTATTTTTATTTATTTATAAAATTATAATTTGAAAGGGCTTGAGTGTAAACAAGGCTACGAATCGCGGCCGGCCGGCACAAAGTTTGGTGAAGTGGCGAAATGCAGTGCCCCAAAAAATGCGCAATATTGTGTGGCCATAATCTGCACAACGGGTCAGTTAGGATGATGCCATTCATTTTTCTTGTTTCGCCAATGGATTTATTTAGGTTGACCATTTTGCTATAAAATGTGAAGAAAATAGAAAAAAACAAAATTTTTTAGTAATTGCTTTTTCAGAATGTGGGCCGGCGGTGCCGCATGGCGCCGCCGAGAATTTAAAATCCGGGAGGCCGCGGGTTATCCGAGAGCCCTCGACCCATACTTAGAGTCCGCCCTTTCTGTATCCAGACCTGGATTTTTGTGGATTTTTGGTCCAGAAAATCCAGATCCAGGATTTTTCAAAATGACGGGTTCTACCCATACCCACCTAACCCAAGGCTTTTTCTCATGGGTTTTGGAGTTTGAAAAATTTTAATTTTAAAATTTGCCCAGATCTGCGGGATTAATCCCGTAAATCGCCAAAAAAAATGCGGTATTGCGGACAGGGATCCCGAAAAARCCGCGCGGGATCTTCAAAATTCGCTCCCTAAAAATAATATTTAAATCAGTACCAAAACTGAGCTCGGTAGGTCGGGCTCACCGGTTTAAAATGAAAGCTGGCAGGCCTAAGCCTAATGCCCTTAAGCTCAGGGTGGCTTAGGCCTAAGCCTAACTCGCCCCGAGCCAAGGTGGTTTAGGCTCTGTTTTGGGACTCAAATGGCCAATGTGGCTTGGGGCTTAACGAAACACGAAATAAAACGAAACGAAATAAAACATTTTTTTAAAAGTCTTGTCTTTTTTGCTAACATTGATGTTTAATCAAGATCAAATTAGAATAAGCATCTTTTCAAACCGGGACGGAGGGCCGTATGCTGGGGGCCAAGCGGGCCTTGCCCTCCCGAAAATTTTTTAAGTAAAAAACCATTAGGGAGACCTTTTGATTTGKACTTTTACAAATTTTGACCATTTCTTAACAAATTCCTTCAAAAAACCCAAAAATTTTTCCCGGCGGCGCCTATCGGCATCGCCAATCCACCCGCACCCCCAATAAGCAGAATTCGACAAAATTTTCGAAATTTCAACAAATGTTAAAAATTCTAAAAAATTTACTGAAAATTAAACTTTGGGGGCACTGCCGATCAGGGGTTGGTCGAAAGGAAAAATTTTTCGAAATCGAAAGTATCTTCGAAATCGAAATTTTTTGATTTCGATTTTCGTAAGAAAATCGGTAGAAAAACCTCGAAATTATCGAAATCGAAACGAAAGAGACTCTTCGAAAGTGGAACAAAAAAAAATATATCTTTTTAATTAAATTGGATGAGGGCTTTTCGCGAATAAAAATTCTAATTTTCTTTAGAAAATGGTTGAAATTTGCAAAAAAATACCCGGTATTGACAYACTTGTTGAAAATTTTTTGAAGATTTTCGGTCAAGGYAAAAAAAGAATTTTTGGATCAATTTCCCTAACAAAAACAGATCAATTAAAAAAATTTCTAGACGGCGCCTATGGGCACCGCGACCCCTACCCCACCTTTTTGCTTTTTTAGTAAAATAACACACTAAAACAAAATTTCGCGAAGAAAGTATTAAAACAATTTCTTATCAATTTTAGATGATTGATTGGGGGGGAGGGGTCGGCGGTGCCGATAGGCGCCGCCGAGAAATTTTTMGAATCTTTGACTCATTTTGTWAAGAGATTTGCAACCAAGAATTAAAATATACGGTAACTTCTTGAAGTTTTTCCCTTTACCTGCCCGCGCTTATTGTTTATTGCCGGTTTCGTTTCCAATGAATTTTGGCAAAATCTAGAAATAAAAATGTCAATGACATGGAGGGGGTTTGAACCTCCAACACTGCCAACACTCAACACTACAACACCAGCAGACCTCAATTTTATTCAAAAAACKTCGATCTTTAGGGGTGTTTTTTCGTAGTTTTTTCGTGGAAAACAGGCTTTTACGAAACGAAACAATATGTTTCCTGCAAAACGAAATACGAAACGAAACGAAACGAAACAGTTTCGTCCCGCTCTGGTTGGGGGTCATTACTAGAGACCGGATTTATATGGACTAAAAAACGTCAAATATGGACTTAAAATATGAATTAAAAACCCTCAAAATATGGACTAAAACCCTAAGTGCCAAAATATGGACTAAAAAATGTGCCAAAATCCAGTCAATTTAGGCGTAATACCCTTCAAAATCCGTCATTTTTTATTAATTTTTCTCTCAGAATAGAAAATGTACTATTTTTCATTTTTTGAAAATTTTATAAAAAATATAAAGAAAAATTTTTTTAGGGAAAATGCCGATCTTTGGGGGTGGATTTTGGTTAAAGAAAAAGTCATTTTTGGCGGGACGGTAGTGACCCGGGACGGTAATGGCGGGACGGTAGTGGCCCGAGACGGTAATGGCCCGGGACAGTAGTGGCCCGGAACGGTAGGCTCGGGACGGTAGTAGCCGGGACGGTAGGTAGTGGCGGGACGGTAGTGTCCGCTTCGATTTTTCGNAAATTGTTGCAGGCGTCCAGCTCAATTTGGTCAACGGATGTCCATATGAAATTTTTGTGGCCGGTGCTGTGCATGTGAATTTGACGGCTGGCACAGCAAAAACAAAAAGTGTGCCGGCAGTGCACAGTGCGCAACGGTTGTGGGCCAACACGGACTGTGACAAAATGGTGGGCAAAAGCTCCAAATGAGTAGAAGAAGCATTACAGCAAAGTTGAAGCGGTTTGATAAGTTTCAAAAAAGTTATAATGTAAACTTGCCAAATATCGAACTTTTTCGTGGTTTCTGATCATAACTTTTTTAAACTTTGATTTACTGCTTAGTTACAGTCAGCTTCTACTCATTTGGAGCTTTCCATTTGTATAAGGCTAAAGTGATTTAGTGCGATGTGAATAAAGTTACGATGTCTAAAACTATTTCATAAAATATATGTGGCGGATTTACGAAACGGCCCAGCACGATTAAATGATTTGAATTTGCTAATTTTCAAAAATGAAATATTTTTTTAAAAAAATATTAAAGAATAACACGCTCTGCAACTTGGCAGCGGCTGAGCCGCCAATCTCTCTTTTTGAATGGACCTTCGATGCGGACGGAAAACAAACGTATGACGTCAGCTACGTGGACGGTGCCAATGTGCCGATCAGTGTCCATGTGCCAAGTTGTCCAAATGCATCTGTCACTTACGACAACAAATTAGGCAACAGTTTGGACCAGCTGGTAGACGCGATGCCGGATGCAATGAAAATGGTTGACTTAAATGGCGTAAGTTTTGAGCGGGCCGATAGGTTTCTTCAACTGTTTCTGACATTTTCGGCAATCCTGCGATTTTGGTTATACAGAAAAGCAATTTCAGAAAAATCGGTTTTTCTGAAATTGTTTGAATTTTGGTCAAGGGTTCGAAATCGGGTTGAAACACAATTCTGCAGGATTGCCACATTTTCCAAAAGTTGAAGCTTACAAAGAAACTAACCCAAGCAATTAGGTAAATCTAAAAAAAAGTTAATTCAAAAAGGCCAAAACTTTTTTGAAATTTTGTCTTTTTTATATTGTTTTAGTTAAATTAAATTTTGTTAAATCGTTGTTGAGCATTTTGAATATTGCAGAAAAAGCGTGTGAAAAGTGTGTGTTTGGCGTACGGCACGGACTCCGTGTGTTGCCGGAATGCGCATGACCAGCCGACAACGTGTGGGCCAACCCACAACTGACCGTGGATCAGATCACCGGCTATAACGCAATGCTTGACGTGTTTCCCACTTCGTACAGCTACGCTTATGATGATACAAATGCCACGCACGTGTGTTGGCATGGCAAAAATTTCCGGATCGGATTTTGCACAAATTAAGACAAGACAAATTTCGTTGGGTGTTCTCGAATGGGGAGCTCTTCCTCTCCCTATTTTTAATAAGCGACCAACAAAATCATCACATCTTTCTTCCAATTTTCTTTCAAAGATTGCCAGTTTTTGAAATATTTCCAAAATTCCGAAGCAAAATGCTTAATTTTGATAAATTTTGATTGAATTTTTTAACAGAAATCCCAGAATTTTTTTCCCAATGGCGCCTGTCGGCACCGCCGGGCTCTCCCTCCCAAAAAAAACTCAAAATTTTTTTGAAAAGGTCAGGCACAAAAACAGAAAATTGATGTGAAGTCAATAAGGGACCCGTTTGTCAATTTATGAAAAATATTTTTTATTCTAAAAATTATCTAAAAATATGTTATTTAATCCATGATTATCAGGGCTGATACTTTAGGGTTTTACTTCCTTTTTTTTTTGGTTTGCTACTATTTGGGTGTTTTTTGAAAATTTTTTAGAAAATTCAATTAAATTCAAATTTTTCTTGCCAAGATCAGTAAAAATAAAATTCGAATTTTTTTTGTCGAATCCTTCATAGAATTTCGTGTCTTTTTAGGCGCCTTTTGCACTTTTTCTTGCCTAAAAGTAGCAGCCCTATTGATTGATAATTTTATCGTGTAATTTCCATTATTGCCAATAGAAAATAAAAATTGAGAATTTAAAGCGGTTTTTGAATCGGTTAATCTCGTGCGGGATCCCGCAAATTTAAATGCGGAATTAATCCCGCAAATCTGATCCCGCATGAGATTTTGAAAAAAAAAATCCCGCAGCGGGATACGCAAATGCGATTTTGCCCGGTCGCTAGTCTATAGAAGTATTTTTATGTTTTGGATTTTGTGCATTTTTAACTCACATTTGAGTCCACAGCTTAAATGGCCATTTCAGTACCAAGGTCAAACCCCGGTTAAAGGTTTCGCTCAATTACAACATTTTTTCACGAGAAAAGGTGTATTCTAGTGGTATTCGGGGGCGTAGAATCCGAATCCGACCTTTTTGTTATAGATTTGTGCTTTAAACCTTTTTTCGACTTTGAAAACAAATTTTTTTTTTAAATAGATTAGATGATGTCTGTGTCATATGATAAATCTGATGTCATATTCGCGATCAGCGACCCCAATCCGGGTGCTTCTCAAAATTGTTCAAATTCCGC
Source organism: Globodera ellingtonae (assembly GCA_001723225.1). NCBI lineage: Eukaryota > Metazoa > Nematoda > Chromadorea > Rhabditida > Heteroderidae > Globodera > Globodera ellingtonae. The sequence goes on along the minus strand of MEIZ01000238.1, from coordinate 85,441 downwards.
TCATAAATGCTTTTTGTTACTAAAAAGCGAATTGGGGGAGGTGTCCGTTCATGTCCTCCCATCGGTGTACGGAGAATTGCGCACTAAAAATTGCGCACCACGGGTCAAAATTTTGAAAAATTTTTTTATACTGTCTGAAATTATGATATTTGATGCTCCGATAGAACCCCTAAGCTCAGGGTGGCTTAGGCCTAATCCTAACGAACCTCAACCCAGTGTGGCTTAAACCACTTTAAATTCTCAATTTAATTTTAAATTGACGAATTCGTAATCAGCGCATCAAATTAGAGTGCGGCGCAGGACAGGATCCTGCGCAGGATTTTGCAGGATCCTGTCCGCAATCCTGCACTTTTTGGGCTTTTGCAGGATTTGCAGGATTGCAGGATTTTGCAGGATTAATCCTGCAAATCCTGTCCTGCAAAAAATTTTGAATCCCAATCCTGCAACAGGATCCGCAATTTGATTTTGCCGCACTCTAGTTTTAATTACCACGAGAGAAGCCCAAAAATAGTATTTGCGAAAAATACACCTCTAAGGATCGACTTTTTAAAAATTTTCAAAAAAGCACCCCTAAAAATTGACTTTTTCATGACTAAAAATTCTGCCACCAAAAAATGAAAATTTTTAAAATTCCATATTTTTAAAATTTTTTTTCTGAAATGCCTTTAATTTACATATAAAAATTTTTATTTTTATTTTTACTTCAATTAGGACCATTTCTTGAAAGTTGATTAAATTTTTGAAAANTCAAATGGGATTAGAAGCTTTAAGATGCAAAAATTCTAAAATTTATTTTATAGATCACATTTTGCCTTTCAAAAAAATTGGTTGGGACGGTAGTGGCCCGAGACGGTAGTGGCCCGAGACGGTAGTGACCCGGGACAGTAGTGGCCCGGAACGGTAGGCTCGGGACGGTAGTAGCCGGGACGGTAGGTAGTGGCGGGACGGTAGTGTCCGCTTCGATTTTTCGTGCATAGCTCGTCGAGACAGACCGATTGATATATGATTCAACTGTTTTTGGCGCGAGCCATAGGCTACATACACTATATCCCTAAAACTGTACTAGATCGTTCGGTCGGGCTATGCCAAACCAAAAATATAAACCGCCAACGCTTATTTGTTTTAAGATGAGATTGCTGGATTTGCGTACATTATGTGGCAKTGCGTTACAATGCAAAATAAAACATTGTTGGCCGAACACGCCAAAAAGATCGTTGAGAAGAACACCGCATTGAAGGAGGTTTCCTGCGAGTGCTTTTATGGCGCAAAGGGAGAAGATAATGGGAATGCACAGTACACGCTTCCAACGGAGCCGTCCATCCCGACTGAAAAAGGTATGTTGTGCCAGAGATGTATTCTGTTCCGTTCTTTCGTTTTGGGCAATAGGGCTTGTAAAAATTATAGGAAATGATTAACAAACAAAAAACCCTTAAACCCCTTAAATTGTTTTTCATTAATAGTTTTTTTATTAAATTCCACAGCATTGAAGTGCAAGCTGGGCAAAATCGATGGGAACATTGGCTATGTCGAAGCCAATTATTGCTTCAGAAAGAAGCGCTTTTGTGCCGCGGCCAGCTGTTCAACTTTTGGTAAAGGGGGTGGGGTGGGCATTAGTGTGCGGCAATGGCCTCGATACGATATTCGATAAATATCGGTATCGAAAAATATCGAATTAATAGGATTTTCCGATAAGATGATACGATATTCGATACGAACACTGAGAATCRGAAATTGGAAAGAATGCGATGCTTTTTTGCGTTAAATAAACCTCACGAACTTTTGAAACCACAAAAAACCTCATTTTTGAAAATTTTGCCTATCGAAATATCGTATCGTACCGCACACTAGTGGGCATTTAAATATGTGTCAAAAATGGCCAAAATCTAGTCAGTTTATGCATAAAAACTAGGGTGGGTCACGGTCGGTTTTAAACCGGGGGTCCCGGTTTTCGGTTAGTCCGGTTTTGCGACCCCCAGTTTTCGGTTTTGGCCGACACCCGGTTAACCGAAAAACTGAAACCGGTTTTTGGCAAGCTATAGGGGGGACCTCTTTGATTTTCAAATGCTTAATTTTTGGATGAATTTTTTTAACAATTATCGTTCAAATTTTAAAATTTTCTCCCGGCAGGGACTCCTATTCTTAAAACTTGAATAGCTTATTTTTAACATTTTGGTTGCAAATCCCTTAACAAAATTGAGTCAAAAATTCAAAAATTTTCTTGGCGGCGCCTATCGGCACCACCGACCCCCACCCCCCTAAAAGTGAAGCAGAATTTTCAAAAAAAAAAAGAGGCTGTTTCGACGGCTGGTATAAAACACACAGATTTGAAGAACCCTTTAACAGCATAAAACTTGGACAAATTGCTTACTTTTATTTTGAAAATTCAAAAATTGGCAAAATTTCCACAAAATTCTACTTAATTTTTTTAATAAAAATTTTAAAAATTTACTGAAGCGATTAAAAAAATGCTAATAGGCCTATTTAAACTTCTGCTGGAGGGGCGGGTCGGCGGTGCCGATAGGCGCCGCCGAGAAATTTTAGAATTTTTGACTGGGGTGTATTTTTCAAAGCGATAAACCGGTACCCCCGGTTTTCGGTTAGGCCGATTTTACGACCCCCGGTTTTCGGTTTCGGTTCCAACCTTGACCCACCCRAATAAAAACCTTCAAAATTCATCTATCTTTATTAATTTTGCTCCTACAGTTGTAAATATAATATTTTTCACAGGTTTTGGAAAATTTTATAAAAAAATCAATGATCCAGAAACTGGGTTTCCTTATTAGGCCTAGGCCTAAGCCAACCTGCTTAAGCTTTGGCCTAAGTTAAAGATGTAAAAAGTACGTAATGTGAAAACGATGATGATTTTTAATTACATGTATCAGGGTTCCATCGAAACCTCTCGATTTCGATAATTTCGAGCTTTTTCTTTCGTTTCGATCTCGAAAACAGAAATTAAAAAAAAGAAAGTTTTCATTGATGAAATACTGATATACATTTCCTTGGGTCCAAAACGTCCTTGGGGCCGAAACGGCGGGGCCGGAAGGGCAGGCCGAAACGTCGGGGCCGAAACGGCATGGCCGAAACGGTAAAAGGACGACTCGTTCCCGCCAACTCGTTCCACCCCTACTCGTTCCCCACCCCCAACTCGTTCCCTTTTACCCAACTCGTTCCCTTTTACTCAACTCGTTCCCCTTGACCCAACTCGTTCCCCACCCCCAACTCGTTCCCTTTTACCCAACTCGTTCCCTTTTACTCAACTCGTTCCTCTTGACCCAACTCGTTCCCCTTGACCCAACTCGTTCCCCTTGACCCAACTTGTTCCCCTTTACCCAACTCGTTCCCCTTTACCCAACTCGTTCCCTTTACCCAACTCGTTCCCCTTTACCCAACTCGTTCCCTTTACTCCGGCTTTAAAAAAAATTTGTTTCTTGAATTTTTGACCAAAAAGGCCAAAATATGGATTATTCTGAAAAAATGGCGAAATATGTGCTAAAACATACCCCCCAAAATATGTTTTCATATGTGCTAAAAAGTAACTCTAATTCAAAAATTTTCAAAACAAATACTATTTTTGGGCTTCTCTGATGGTAAGGAATCCACGAAATAAAATGTTAAAACTAGAGTAGGACGGGATCGGGACTGGTAGTGAAGTCTCCAATTTAGGGACTGAATTCCACCTTATAAAATCCTGAATTTTTTCAAAATCCCGGTTTTTTGACCGGGATTTGATTAATTTTCCCCCTTATAAAACCCCGGTTTTTTAATTTTCTTAATCCTCCCGGTTTTTTCCAAAATCCCGATCCCGTCCTACTCTAGTTAACACATAAAAATCCCAGCCCTAATTATTACAGATGGGCAGTTTACGCTGTGGTATTGTTCTGAGACCGAGAACTGCAATGAAATTGAAAATCTTTTGGAAAAGGGACTTGGAACCACGTTTACCTGCAAATGTTTGTTTGGTGCGAAGGATGTGGATTTGTCAAATGAACAGCTAATGCTTTCACACTTGTTCCCGCCGATGCCGATCACCACCACGACGGTCGGCAGTAGCGCTGCTGGTGGTGGTGGTACTCCTCCGGTGACGCCGACGGAAGCGGCAACGACGATGTYCATGACGGACGGTTCTTCTTCGTTGGCTCCAAATGCAAGCAGCACGGAGGGTGGTATGTACAAGCATACCATGATTAATGGAATAAATCCCAACAATTCGCGTCCTGTTATCAATTTCATGTGTTGGTTGTGTTAGAGATCACCAGTTCGGAAAGACCCGGCGCTGAAATGTCCTGGGCCCGGGTTTCTGTTATGCCGTTGACATTTGTTCAATCGGCAATCAATAAATACCAATATTTTGGGGGAAGCGAATAAATGGGGGCGAAAATTTGTGGAGCTTAAAATCACTATTTTTAGTGAATTTCGAAAATTTGAAATTTCTCGATTCTCGGTTCCCGAGTCGAGAAATTTTTCGGGTTTTTTGGGTCTCGGTCTCATGTCTTGGTGTCCTTTCTCGGTCTCGATTCTCGGTAAATTTCAAGTCACGAACAGCTCTAGTATTTATGGGCGGGTGAAGGGGCGGGATCAGAGGGAAACAAACAACTATAACTGTCCCCGGTCAATTGAGTACCGGACCCAACAGTTTCCGAAACCGGACAAAACAAAAATATAAGGAGTGTGTTAACATCTTGTAAAACCCAAAAAAACAAGTCATCAAAGCCAAAGGTATTTATTTTTAGAAAATCACAGTTGTCGGCCAACCATCGCAAATTTTTGGTTGATTTTTGTGCTGCTGACGTTGGGTTGGTATTGTTTTTTAATTAATAAAAATATTATCGAACATTTTATTAAAATGCTTTTAAGGACTTTTGGTCTCGTAGAAAGCCATGCTTTTGGGCGGGCTGCGCTTGAGCGATGGCGGGAGTCAGTGATGTGAATTACAAAGAAAAACAATTTCATCCTTCTAAATCCTGTGCAAAATTATCCATTTTCAAAATGCCTCCTACATTATTTAAAATAAATTTAATTCACATAGAAAAAAGCAAAAGCCAAGCAGCATTGATTTGTTAAATTTAACTTTCATCTATCGATTAGAAAAAAAGCCATTTCATTTAACAAAAAGCATTTATGAGCACAATTCGCGCAAAAAAAAAAGAAGAAGAATCCAACATAAATCGGCCTTCGTGGATACCTTTTGCATCGAATGATCAATAAAACTCGAATTCAGGTCAAAGAGGAAAAAAAATGACATTGGAATTGCGCCCATCCCTGCTTTTTAAAAGTTAAAGTGAAATAAAACAACGTCGACGTTCAGAATTTGTCAATAGAATATAATATTTGAGAATTTAAAGCGGTATTTGAATGGGTTGAAATTTTAAGGAACACACGACTTTTGTTTTTAAAAATTCCAAACCGGATAGAATAAGTGGGAAAAAGTTATAGACGGCTTTTCGTTGTTATTTTGTGCTTTTTTAATTATTTAAAATATAAATATGAATTTTGAAAACTTTGAAATTGAAACAAGGGGGAGAAAGGAATGAAGAGCGGCAAATTGTTTTGATCGATATTTCGATCTCCGATATCTCTTTTTTTTAAGATTTGTCCTTTTTTGGATAATATCCATTTTTTAAGCTTCGTTTAGATTGAATAAATTTGAGACAGATGGTAAAATAGTTAATTTTCAAGTATTTTTCTCATCAAAATTGAAAAATAAGGAACAAACCCTAAAAAATAAAACCAAATCACAAAAAAGGACAAATGGGAAGCCTAAACTTGATTTAAATTAAGTTTTTTATGCAAATTTTCTAATGAAAAGCTTTACAATGTGTGGTGGTAAAGGAATACATAAGTTTGAATTTCCATCCAAATTCTGTTCGGCTCATTCACTTTTTGCTTAGCTTTCTTTTGCGCCTGCGGGGGGTGTAAAAATTAAAAACGAAACAAAAATATTTTTTTATTAAACGATTAATAATTAGTAAATAAAAGTCTTTTTGCCGCCGCCCTCACCCGTCGCCGAAGACGTCACTGTCGTTGAACTTAATGTCGACGCTATGCCATTGATGACGCCAATTCCATGCAATCGCCTCCTGCTCCCACTCGGCCCATTTGTCCTCGTCGCGAACGATAATTGTTAAAAAAATTCATCCAAAAATTAAGCATTTGAAAATCAAAGAGGTCCCCCCTATAGCTTGCCAAAAACCGGTTTCAGTTTTTCGGTTAACCGGGTGTCGGCCAAAAACCGAAAACTGGGGGTCGCAAAACCGGACTAACCGAAAACCGGGACCCCCGGTTTAAAACCGACCGTGACCCACCCTAGTTTTTATGCATAAACTGACTAGATTTTGGCCATTTTTGACACATATTTAAATGCCCACTAGTGTGCGGTACGATACGATATTTCGATAGGCAAAATTTTCAAAAATGAGGTTTTTTGTGGTTTCAAAAGTTCGTGAGGTTTATTTAACGCAAAAAAGCATCGCATTCTTTCCAATTTTGGTTGCATACCTATCTCATAACAAAATGGAGTCAAAAACTCAAAAATTTTTTGGCGGCGCCTATCGACCGCCGACCACCTGCCCCTTTTCCCAAAAATGATAAAAAATAGCTAAAAATGCTAATTTGTGACAGTAAACTGCTCAAATCAATTGTTTAAAACACGACTATAACGAATGAAGCGAAGTTAACAAATTTTGGGTGATAATGAACAAATGTCGCATTTGGGATTTTGGGTATCAAATGAGTATTTTTTAATGCTTCAATTCGGATTTTAAAATTTGAGATCCAAGCCCTGCTTTTAAGTAAACCAATTTTTTCAAAATTTTGCAAACATTTTGGTGAAATTTTTTAACAAAAAACCCAAAATTTTCCGGATGCGCCTGTCGGCATCGTCGGGTTCTCCTTCCCAGCAATATGTTCTTGAAAAAGATCGGATTCTCAGCTCAACGATCTTTTTGGAGTGTTCGGCCAACAATGTTTTAGCAATCTCATCTTGAAACAAATAAGCGTTGGCGGTTTATATTTTTGGTTTGGCATAGCCCGACCGACCGATCTAGTACAGTTTTAGGGATATAGTGTATGTAGCCTACGGCTCGCGCCAAAAACAGTTGAATCATATATCAATCGATCTGTCTCGACGAGCTATGCACGAAAAATCAAAGCGGACACTACCGTCCCGCCACTACCTACCGTCCCGGCACTATCGTCCCGAGCCTACCGTTCCGGGCCACTAGTGTCCCGGGTCACTACCGTCCCGCCATTACCGTCTCGGGCCTACGTCCATACCGTCCATCCGTCCCGGCACCGTCTACCGTCCCGCATTACCGTCCCGGGTCACTAACGTCCCGCCACTACCGTCCCGGGCCACTACCGTCTCGGCCACTACCGTCCCGCCATTACCGTCCCGGGTCACTACGTCCCGTCACACCGTACCGTCCGGGCCACTACCGTCTCGGGCCACTACCGTCCCGCCATTACCGTCCCGGGTCACTACCGTCCCGCCACTACCGTCTCGGGCCACTACCGTCTCGGGTCACTACCGTCCCAACCAATTTTTTTGAAAGGCAAAATGTGATCTATAAAATAAATTTTAGAATTTTTGCATCTTAAAGCTTCTAATCCCATTTGAATTGTTTTTTCGGATTTTTCTTTGTCTATGTTTATAAAAATGACATTGTTCAGCTTATACTACTTTTTAAAAATAGATTTTAGCGTCAACAATGGAAATCAAGAAATAAAACCAGCAAAACAACAAAAACTTTAACATGAGGGCTGCTTGTACAACTTCCAAAAGTTAAATGGCGACAAATTTTTTCAAAATTCACATGTTGCAAGTTGCAACATCAATTAAAAAAGCACAAAAAAATATACAACGAAAACGCATAAAAACAAAAATATACCCCTAAAATCAAAAAATTTTTTCGAACCAAAAATACACCCCTAAAAAATGACTTTTTCTTTAACCAAAATCCACCCCCAAAGATCGGCATTTTCCCTAAAAAAATTTTTCTTTATATTTTTTATAAAATTTTCAAAAAATGAAAAATAGTACATTTTCTATTCTGAGAGAAAAATTAATAAAAAATGACGGATTTTGAAGGGTATTACGCCTAAATTGACTGGATTTTGGCACATTTTTTAGTCCATATTTTGGCACTTAGGGTTTTAGTCCATATTTTGAGGGTTTTTAATTCATATTTTAAGTCCATATTTGACGTTTTTTAGTCCATATAAATCCGGTCTCTAGTAATGACCCCCAACCAGAGCGGGACGAAACTGTTTCGTTTTGTTTCGTATTTCGTTTTGCAGGAAAAATATTGTTTCGTTTCGTAAAAGCCTGTTTTCCACGAAAAAACTACGAAAAAACACCCCTAAAGATCGAGGTTTTTGAACCGACTGGAAATAAAAGTTTCAACTGTGTTGACATAATAATAATCAGGCGTGGGCACGGATACGAATTTTTGTATCCGTATCCGTCCGTCCTCAAAATCTCATATCCGTTATCCGTCCGTATCCGTGACCTTCCAAAATCCCATATCCGGATATCCGTCCGCAGATATCCGCATTATTTAAAAATCACTAGTTTTCTCCAAAGTTCGAAAAATGATTTTCAAAAGCGAATTTTTCCGATCGGATTATTGTCTGATTAAAATTAAACGAAATTGATATGTATTGAGTAGGGTTGGACAAGAACGGGTATCCGGAACCGGAACCGGGACCGGTATCCGGGTGTTTTGGGCAAATTATCCGGGACCGGTATCCGGGTGCCCAGGATCCGGGATGCCCGGTATCCGGGGTTGGATCCGGGCGGGTTAAGCACCCCTAATGGTAGTATTTTTCGGAGAGATTTTTTTTTTTTGATGGTGTTAGCTCTAGTAAAATTTTTGAATTTTGCGAGACAATTTGCCCTTTCCTATTAAAAATAAATAGAGAGAAATGGGCTTCTGTATTTTTTATAATTAATTAACAATTTCACAAAACAATTGTCTCTCAACAAAAATTGCTAAAATTATCTTTAAAAATTATACTGGCGCTAATTTCGAGTTTGTTAAAATGAAACCGCCGACCCCGCCCATGCTTAAAAAGCTCCAAAAAATTGCCCATATTTTTAAAATTTTGGTTGCAAATCGCTTAACAAATTGAGTCAGAAATTCAAAATTTTCTCGGCGGCGCCTATCGGCACCGCCGGCCCCCCCCCCTAAAAGCTTAAATAGACTTAGAAGGCCGCTGAAAAAAAGACAACCTTCAAAATTTTTTTAAATAAATACTATTGCAAAAAATATTTATTAAAATAAATGATTTTAAAAAAATAATTTTTTTATTTCATTCGAAAATTTTTCCGTTTTCCGTTGTTTTTGGCCCTTTTTGTTTTCTGTTAAAAATATTTCCGTTTTTCCGTTTTTAAAAAATAATTTTATTCTGGGCACGCTTTGACCGTAGCCTGATTTAGATGAAGAAGAGTTATTGACAAATGGAATTAACTACCAACTTGATTGAATTAGATTTTATTCGTTTATTTACTTTTTGTCAAAAATTGTGTGAAATTTGATTTTTTATAAAATTTTAATGTATTTTCAAAAATTGAAAATTATTTTTTTGCACTGTATCTACCTTTTTGAAATTTATTTTTTGGTTGGACAACTTACCGTCTTAACTTTGTAAATGTTGAGAGAGGACCCTTTTGTTTTGTAATATTGGTAATTATGGGACCATTTTCTTAACAAAATTCGCAGCATTTAATTAATATTTTGGCTTCAAATCTCTTAACAAAATTGAGTTAAAAATTCAAAATTTTCTCGGCGGCGCCTACCGGCACCGCCGACCCCCCCCCCTCCCCTAATTTGTAGTGGAAGCAGAAATCGCAAAAAAATTTGCATTTTTGAAAATTGCTTAACAAAAATGGAGTAAAAACGCAAAATGCACTCTTAAAAATCGAACATTTTTTTGGAAAAATTGCTTTAAAAAATGCTATAAAAGGGAAAAACGCACCCCTAAAAAATTGTCTGGGAAATGGTGTTTTCAACCATTGGGGTCGGAAAACCGAAATTTTCGGTTCGGTTTCGGTTAACCGAAAGGTTCGGTTCGGTTTTCGGTTCGGTTAACCGAAAGCTTCGGTTCGGTTATCGGTTCGGTTAACCGAAAGGTTCGGTTCGGTTATCGAGATTTGAAATTAAAAAAGCATTGATTCGATTATGAGAAGGATGGCAACCTGTGAGAAGAATTATTTTTTTAAAAAATTTTCGGATCTCGTTTTTATAGAAAGCTCGCCACCGAAAAGTTGATTTGAATAACATTTTGTTGGTTGATCATTATTTTTATTTTTAATTTGGTTAAAAAAATGAAAAAAAAATTGTTGAATCGAAGAGGACTCGAACTTTCACAGACAAAACGAGAATTGAGAACACAACCAACAGGCCAAACAAGCACTTCAGAAGTTATAATCTTTCATCGTTAAGTGAAAAATCAAAAACTTTGAGGGCTTATATCTCGTTCCCCAGACCTCATGAATGCCACTTTGTGGTAGAAATATGGGGGTGATCTATCAGTGTGCCAAGTTTCATCCCAAACTCCACGGGCACTTGGGGACCTTCCCTTTGTGAGGGGAGGGGGACCTGTGAATGTTGATGGCCTTTCCCCCGTTGCGCGCCTCCTCCAGAAAATTGATCGCATTTTTGACCGAATCGTCCATCAGCAGCATGGCTTGAATTAGCAAATCAAAATTGCAATCAATCAAAGTTATTTTTTTGTTTCTCAAAAATCACCTTTTTCAGGTTTGAGACTGAAAATGCCGGGCTAGCGATCGTGTCCGGAGGCGCTTCCATCGGCCACCTCGCGCGAAGAACATGGGGATCCATTTAAATGTATCGACTAGGGTTGTGGGCGGTCGGTTTTAAACCGGGGGTACCGGTTTTCGGTTAGGCCGGTTTACTGACCCCCGGTTTTCGGTTTCGGTTTTTGGCCGACACCCGGTTAACCGAAAACCGAAACCGGTTTTTGGCAAATTTTATTTATTTTTTGGTTGGACGAATTCAGTTTTCTTAAAAAAATCAATGTTGAGAATTTGCAATAAATTTATCAACATCTTTTTAAGCTTTTGCTTCAATTTTTCAATTTTCTTAACAAAGATTGCCATTTTTGTAAACTTTCCCCGCCGGGCATTTAAATATTCAGTGGATTCGTCGAATCACACTTGTGAATTTTATTTAATTAAAAAAAAATTGTGAATTTAAAAAGTTTTGGAATTGTTTACACACCATGAACTTAAGAGGAGGGTTGAAAAAACAAAAAACGCAGACCGGATCTGAACCTAGCCCTCCCACAGTTCAACTCCCCCAAACACTCACCACTACACCAGCCTTTCATCAACGGATCATCATAAAATCCCATCATTAGGGGTGTATTTTTCAAACCGAAAAACCGATAAACCGGTACCCCCGGTTTTCGGTTAGGCCGGTTTTACGACCCCCGGTTTTCGGTTTCGGTTTTTGGGCAAAAAAAAGCCGGTTTTCGGTTTCGGTTTCGGTTCGGTTAACCGACCGCCAACAACCCTAGTATCGACATTGCCAAAGATTGGAGAGAGCTGATCGATCAGAATATATCGATTAGTTGGGGACGGACTTTTGGTCAAATTAAGTGCAAAATGCACAATCGGCGATTGGGTCGGTCGAAGCCCCCAAAAAGCCATTGCAGAGCTATCAGAACTAGGGTTGGCGGTTCCGAACCGAACCGGACCGAATAGTTTGAAGGGGGGGGCGGCGGTGCCGATAGGCGCCGCCGCCGAGAAAATTTTGCATTTTTTGATGGGATTTGTTAAGAAAAATGGCCCAAAAACACATCATGGAAGAGCAAAAAAAGATCAGAAAAAAATAGAGAAAGACAGCTTTTTTCGGGCCAAGACTTTTTCAAAAAATTTATAAATGCTCCCTATTTTTCTCTATTTTCTGACACCACTTTATTTGGTGAATTTTTTAATGTTGAAGTAAATTCGCTGAAGCAAAAAATAATAAATTTCTAGGTCAACTTAGTATTTTAAAAATCTGAAAAATTATTTTTTTACTAAGAGGTTACTTGAAAGACAGAAAATAAATCTACTGTCGGAGTTTAAACCCCGGGTTTTCCCGCTCCAAGGGGTCGGGAGCAAACCTATTTTGAACCTAAATTAAAAAGTTTGTTAAAGACTCGGATTTTTGGGAGTCAATTCTCGAGTCTCGGGGGCAACTCTTGGTAAAGTTAGGTCTCGAGCATCACTAGCAAGTGATGAACACTTTGTCCGATGAATCA
>MEIZ01000238.1:32356-45608 GCA_001723225.1 Globodera ellingtonae | reverse complement strand
TTCGTAAATGTTAGAAAACAAGTCGAATCAAAAAGAAAAAACGAATTGTTGTTTTACCATTTGCATCGATTGCTAAGTTCGCAAAACCAACGCTTAAAATACAATGAAAATCGCAAAATGTTTTAAGATCCGATGAAAAAACTTGGATCTATAATTTGCTGCTTTCTTTATTAGCTTTCAGCTCGATTTTATGAAAATTACTGCTTGATTTTAAACGCATTAATTTTAATTGTTATTTAGTTGGCTCATTGGACGCCGTGTATGAATTGCTTTGAAGATGATTTTACAGAATATTTTTTGAGTACATTCTGCGCTGTTACTGTTGTTGTTTTGGGTCTTCAATTAAATTTGTTTTATGCATAAATTCTACGACTATCGAAATAATGAGTTAAACCTCCTTCGTTAGACCTACCACAAACCCCTTAAATACACTGAAAATTGGGGGGAGGGGGTGGTAAAAAAATCTCAAACTTATAAGTGCTTGCAAAAATTCGGAATGTCTTATTTATAAACGAAACCATAAATTTTGATGGAGAAATTACATTCATTCAACATTTTCTGCCAAAGGACGCTTCCTCAAATTTTGAACTTTACTTCTGGGGGGGGGGGTGGTTGATTTTTGACTTAATTTGTTTTCAACCGAATTTTAAAAGTACGGTACTTTTTTAAACGTTTTTAGGGATGGGAGAGGTCCAGCGGTGCCGACATGCGCCGCTGGAAAAAAAATTTTGAAGAATTATTAACGAAATGTTCAGCAATTTAACAAAAGTCCGCAGCCTTTTGTGGAAGTGTATTTCAATTGGTGTAGTTAGTAATTTCGGCCCAAATTTTTAAAAATTGAGAAATAAGTGTTTCTGGTGGTTTTCGATTGCGCAGAATCCGATTCTGGGCCCGTTCCGAGCGACCTATTTTGAACCACAAAGAGAATTCGAACGAATTTTCAAAAAATTCTTATTTTTCAAAATTTACATTTATGTCTTTTTATTTTGAAAATTTGTTCGAATTCGGGCTCAGTCGAAACCGAGGCCAGCACCAGATAATAAGCTCCCCAGGAGTTAATGGCGGCGCGCTGCATTTTTTGCGCTCACTGTCACGCCAGTGTCTATTGTCACACTCGACACAGGCATAACAAAGCTTCAGAGGCTGTAAATTAATTAAATTTGATTTGTAAAATATGTATGTTTTGCAGTAACCGAGAAAAACAGTTGGAAATCCAATGTATCAAAACGATAATGTTGGCACCCGCAGTCACAGGGACGGAATGACTTCCAGTGCGCAGGGTTTGCTGGGTAAAAAAATAGTAAAGAAGAAAAACACATTCTTGTCCTTCACGAGGTCGTAAAATCCGACAATTCTGAGCTTATTTCGACCAATTCTGAACACTGGGYCCCGAGTTCGAAAACAATTTTTCGAAAATTTGATTTTAATGCAGAAAAGGGCTTTTGAAATGCATGAAATGTTGTCAGGGGTGTACAAAAAGGCATAGAAGTTGGGGAGATTTAAAGTTTTTGATTGTTGGTTGAACATTTTATTAGGTAAAATATCAACTCGTTCCCCACCAACTCGTACCCCATCAACTCGTTCCCCACCATCAACTCGTTCCCTTTTTATCAACTCGTTCCCCATCAACTCGTTCCCCACCATCAACTCGTTCCCTTTTATCAACTCGTTCCCCATCAACTCGTTCCCCACCATCAACTCGTTCCCTTTTATCAACTCGTTCCCTTGTTTTTTAGATGGTTCTCTATAAAAATTACAAAATACTTCAAAACACCTTACAAAACTCGTGCGTAAAACACGATCCGCGCTTCATTCTTGCGTATGTCGCACGTCGGACCCGAATTCGAAACATTTTTCGAAAATTTTTTTTTGATTTTTTTCAAAAAATTCTTTTTGTTTAAAGTCTTTAAAAGATTCAAAATGCATGTAAGGACAAACTGAAGATCGAACGAATATGCTTTTGAACAATTTTGTTATAAAAAAATCGTTTTAAAAAAATTTTTTTTTCAAAAATTGTTCGAATTCAGGCCCGGGGTCTTGAACCCAATCAAAATAGCAACCCTAGGAGCCCAAAAACCCCTAGCAATATGAAAAAAGTTTTTTTCCGACCAAATGTTCGAATTTGGGTCCGGGATTCGACGTACGCAAAAAAAGGAACCCGAATCCGTGTTTTTTCGCACGAGTTTTGTACGATTTTTGAGGTTTTTTGTCATTTTTATAGAGGGGAACGAGTTGATAAAAAGGGAACGAGTTGATGGCGGGGAACGAGTTGATGGGGTACGAGTTGATGGTCGTTCATTTTATTAATGCTTTAAAAAAAAGGTAATTTTGTATCAATCGCGCTTAAAATTAATAATGAAAACAGCAACTTTATACCACGACAATAGAAGACGGCTGCCCAATATTGACAATTCGCATCCATCAAATGGTATTTCTCCCACATATTACGAAAAATGGCCTCGACGGTTTTATAAGGAACATCCAGTTCGGTGCTGTCAATACATTTGATGTAGAAAGCGTAGTAGCCCCAACTGGAACAAAACAAAATAAAAAATATTGAAAATCTGTTGGATTTTTTCCAAATTGAGTATGCGTTATGTAACAACAGAAATTTTTTTCAATGATAAAAAGGTGTTTTACAAAGGATTTTCGGGGTTGTTTTGGACCAATTTCGACCCGGACCCAAATTCGAACTATTTTCATTGAATTTTTTTTCGCATTTTTTCATTGAAATTATCGAAATGTCCATGATGAAAATTTTGCAAAAACATTGTTGAATTTACATATGCCACACTATAACTTAACGAAGGAAATAGCAAGGAAATAGGAAGACAGTGTACTCTCTCGCTCTATTTCTCTAACACTCTTCTTTTAGCGTTCTCTCGCACCTTTTTTAAACACGTTCTCTCGCACCTTTTTTAAACAAAATTTTGACCATCGCGCACTTCGAAAACAAGAATTTTTGATTAAAAGAGAGCTTGCCAACTAAATTGTCTACCCAAAAGCAAAAGCATTAAGCTCAAAGCACAAAATTTTTTAATATATTCAGCAAACAAGCTGAAATTTTCAGTAAATGCAGTCTACCGGGTTTGAACCCCTGGCTCAGATCAAAATGCACTTTTGTGTTGTTAAATATGGTATGACAACATTTTTTGAATTCCACTTCACCACGCGTGCAATTTTGCTATTTCCAAATCTATTGGGGCGTAAGTTATAGTGTGCCACCAAACTGATTTTTTATTCTGCACAATGCAAATTAGAGATCGGGCCGATCAGGAGATTCTCGGTCGYAAAATTTTGGCTCGACCGAGATTTATCGAGAATCTCGATCGAAAAAGATTTGATCGGTTTTGTTACCCCTAAAGATGACMTATTTTATTACCAATTGTAGAGGTTGGGGATCGGATCCAGGGCTGCACGAAAACAGGATTTTTCATTTTCGAAAACGAAACACGAAAACGAAACCCAAAAAAACCACGAAAACGACGAAAAACACGAAAACGAAACGAAATTTCGTGCAGCCCTGATCGGATCCCTACTTAACAAATGACTTTTTTACAACTTCCTATGATCATCTATGACGAGGAAACAATGTCTAAATCCGATTTTAAAATAGAAGTCAGATTCGGATATTCTACGATCCCGAAAACTCCTTGAAGCATTTTTTATCGGGTTTTGAACAAAACCTTTTTGTTGTTGTCACAAAACGCATATTGTAAATACCCTAAAGGTGCTCCAGGAAAATGTTTTTTAAACAATAGTTTTTGATTAAGCAGTTTGGTAAAAATGTTCTCGTCGGATTTTTAAAACATTTTGAAAGCKTTGTGTAATTCGTTGTTTTCGTTACGTAATCTTTTTGCGAATATAAAACAAAAAGTACCGGCTTTGTTTGCCATTGGGGTTAAGTTCGTAAGTGCGCCTGTNTGAGGAAGCGTCCTTTGGCAGAAAATGTTGAATGAATGTAATTTCTCCATCAAAATTTATGGTTTCGTTTATAAATAAGACATTCCGAATTTTTGCAAGCACTTATAAGTTTGAGATTTTTTTACCACCCCCTCCCCCCAATTTTCAGTGTATTTAAGGGGTTTGTGGTAGGTCTAACGAAGGAGGTTTAACTCATTATTTCGATAGTCGTAGAATTTATGCATAAAACAAATTTAATTGAAGACCCAAAACAACAACAGTAACAGCGCAGAATGTACTCAAAAAATATTCTGTAAAATCATCTTCAAAGCAATTCATARAKGGCGRCCAATGWYCCAACTAAATAACAATTAAAATTAATGCGTTTAAAATCAAGCAGTAATTTTCATAAAATCGAGCTGAAAGCTAATAAAGAAAGCAGCAAATTATAGATCCAAGTTTTTTCATCGGATCTTAAAACATTTTGCGATTTTCATTGTATTTAAGCGTTGGTTTTGCGAACTTAGCAATCGATGCAAATGGTAAAACAACAATTCGTTTTTTCTTTTTGATTRGACTTGTTTTCTAACATTTACGAATAGTTAGTAATTTCGGCCCAAATTTTTAAAAATTGAGAAATAAGTGTTTCTGGTGGGTTTCGATTGCGCAGAATCCGATTCTGGGCCCGTTCCGAGCGACCTATTTTGAACCACAAAGAGAATTCGAACGAATTTTCAAAAAAATCCAATTTTTCAAAATTTACATTTATGTCTTTTTATTTTGAAAATTTGTTCGAATTCGGGCTCAGTCGAAACCGAGGTCAGCACCAGATTAAACGCTCCCCAGGAGTTAATGGCGGCGCGCTGCATTCGTTGCCATCACTGGTACGCCAGTGTCTATTGTCACACTCGACACAGGCATAACAAAGCTTCAGAGGCTGTAAATTAATTAAATTTGATTTGTAAAATATGTATGTGTTGCAGTAACCGAGAAAAACAGTTGGAGATCAAATGTAACAAAAAGATAATGTTGGCACCCGCAGTCACAGGGACGGAATGACTTCCAGTGCGCAGGGTTTGCTGGGTAAAAAATAGTAAAGAAAAATATTAAAAAGTCGAAAAACATGTTCTTGTCCTTCACGAGGTCGTAAAATCAGACGATTCTGAGCTTATTTCGACCAATTCTGAACACTGGGTCCGAGTTCGATTCGAAAATTTGATTTTAGATGCAGAAAAGGGCTTTTAAAATGCACGGAAATGTTCTCAGGGGTGTACAAAAAGGGCATAGAAGTTGGGGGAGATTTAAGGTTTTTGATTGATTGTTGGTTGAACACTTTATTAATGCTTTTAAAAAAAGGTAATTTTGTATCAAGCGCGCTGAAAATTAATAATGGAAAAACAGCAACTTTATACCACGACAATAGAAGTCGTCTGCCCAATCTTGACAATTGGCATCCGTCAATTTGTATTTCGCCCACATATTACGAAAAATGGCCTCGACGGTTTTATAAGGAACATCGGTAAAAATTGAGTTTACGTAAGTCGCTCAAAATTCGACAAATCATATACCATTCGACTCCACTCTAAGCCTAACGCACGAATCTGCAAAAATTTTTCCGCGGAAACCACTTTGAAGCAAGTTATGAGCCCGGGACTGAAGTGTCTTTTTGACTGGGGARTCAGTTGTCCATTAATTAAAAAATGGGCAAAACACTTATAATAGGCTGTTAAAGTTACGAGTCGAACTGCTGAATGGTACCTAATGGGCGCATGGGGAAGTCCAAAGGTGTGTGTGTGAAAAGCTATTTTCATCAAAACGGCTCGCGTTAGGCTTAGGTTCGGGGGCGCGTTAGGCCTAGGCTTTAGGCTTAGCCTTCTCCGTCGGGGGTGCGTGCACAGTTGGCTTTTGTTTACATGTAAAAACATATAAATTACGTATGTGGAATGCGTTTTTATATAAATCCTTGTCGTTAATATATTTTTTCGGGCGTGGGACAACTGAGTCCCCAGTCAAAAAGACACTTCAGTCCCGGGCTCATAACTTGCTTCAAAGTGGTTTCCGCGGAAAAATTTTTGCAGATTCGTGCGTTAGGCTTAGAGTGGAGTCGAATGGTATATGATTTGTCGAATTTTGTGCGACTTACGTAAACTCAATTTTAGCCGGAACATCCAGTTCGGTGCTGTCAATACATTTGATGTTGAAAGCGTAGTAGCCCCAACTAAAATACAAAACAAACTAAAAATATTGAAAATCTGTTGGATTCTTTTCATAGATGGCCAGGGGGGGGCAGGGGTGGGTCGAAACCTTTCGATTTCGATAATTTCGAGTCCTTTGGAGGTTCAAACCCCTCCATTTTGTTGACATTTTTTCTACCCTTTACACTAAATTTGCCAAAAATCATTGGAAAGAACCCGGCGATAAACAATAAGCGCAGGCAGGAAAAGGAAAAAATTAAGAAATTATTTCTTTAAGAAAATTGCTTAGAAATTTAACAAAATACAAATATTTTTTAAAAATCTTCAAAAAAAAATTAACTTTCTCATTCCAAAAAGTTAACGTATATTTTAAATTTTGGTCGCAAATTTGTTAACAAATTGAGTTTAATTTTTTCATTGAAATTACAGAAATGTCGATGATGAAAATTTTGCAAAACATTGTTGAATTCACCTATGCCACCAAACTGATATTTTTTATTGTGCACAATGCAAATCTTCTTGTTCTTCGCATATTTTTACCGTAGAAAACTTGCCAAAAATGCGAAAAAAATTTCTGGAAATTGTTCGAATTTGGGCATGGGTCATAATCGGTCCAAATAGAAGTCAGATTTGGATATTCTACGATCCCGAAAACTCCTTGAAACCATTTTTTTTGTTGTCTGTCACATAACGCATATTGTAAATACCAAATGGGGCTCCAGGAAAATGGTTTTTAAACAATAGATTTAATTAAGCAATTTGGTAAAAATGTTCTTTTAAAACATTTTGAAAGCCTTGTGCAATTCGTTGTTTTCGTTACGTAATCTTTTTGCGAATATAAAACAAAAAGTACCGGCTTTGTTTGCCATTGGGGTTAAGTTCGTAAGTGCGCCTGTACTCATTGCCACATTTGCCACAAACAAAATAAATCCTAACCGCGTGGTGCGCCGCAATTGTCGTGTCCTGTATTTATTTGATTTATATAAAATATTTGCGCTTTTTTGGCCATAATTTTTAAAAGTCGGGACAAAGATCCCGAATTCGAACAATTTMAAGAATTTTTTTTCCGCACTATGCAGAATATCTTAATGAAAAAAAAATTCTGAAAATTGTTCAAATTTGGTTCGAAATCGGCCGTAATGGGACAGATTCGTATTCAACGCCAGCAAAACCCCTAAAAACACACCTTTTTCTCGACTTTAACAAATTTTGTTTTCAAAAAATTTGGGGGATRAAATTGAACTATTACCATCAATTGACTCCATGCATCGGTCGGAGATACAACAAAAAGTGGCATTGTCCATATAGTTTTTGCGGTGTTAATGAGAATTTGGTTTATGGGGCCCATTGGGTGCGCACGGTTTTCCATTTTAACAGCACGATAATGTTGGCACCCGCAGCCACAGGGAGTGACTGACGTCCAGGACGCAGGGTTTGCTGAGAATTCAGAAGATGATGCGGAAGACGACGACGACGACATTTTGATGAAGCGGATCGTATATATAATCTTTTGAAAGAATTAAGCAAAATTCTTAAATAAAAGGTTAAATTTAGGGATACCAAGATGCCGAAAAAAAGCAAAAAAATGTTTTGTTATCAACTAAAGGTGTTTGGAGGGTCGTAGAATCCGAATCTGATCCATTCGACCAGGCGCGTATGCAGGGGGAACAGGAGGGGGCATGCCCCCCCCCCCGAAATGTTTTTTGAGAAAGAAACCATGGAGGGGACTCCATTGTTTTGCACTTTTACAATTTTTTGACCATTTTCTTAACAAATTTCGATCAATAATCAAAAAATTTCCCCGACCTCTCACACCTAAAAGTAAAGCAGAATTCGCAAAAAAAAAATCGTTTTTTTTTGAAAATTTCTCAACAAAAATAGCGAAAAACGGGAAATACCCCTTAAAAAAAATCGAGCATTTTGTGGGAAATTGCTTAACTAAAATGCAAAATAAAAAGGAAAAAATGCATCCCTAAAAAACGACTTTACCAATTTTATTTGTTTAATGTGGGTTTTATGCAGTTCTGAGAAGTACTCTGCGCTTATCGAGGTTGCTAACAAATAAGCACGAATATGATATCAGCTTTATTATAAAACATCATCTAATTTATGATTTCAGCAATCGATAAGCACCCTGAAAACTTCTAATCTTTTAACTATTTAAAAAATTATTTTTTGAAAAGTGGTAAGATTTATTCGAGACCAAATGTTCGAATTCAGGTTCGGGATTAACATTCGCAAAATCTGAGCTCGGATTCGTTTTCTTCAATTTTTAATAATAATTGAATAAAAATGATTTTTGGGACTGATTTCGAAAGAATGAAAGAATGTAACAAAGCAAATAGGTAAATGAGAATGGCTCAAAATGAACTTTGTATGTCAGCGAGTGCTTTTTATGCACACAATTCTCTCTCTGACCGATCCCTCCTCTCCCCATACTATGGGTCAACTTCAGCAGCAGCAGACAAAAATGAACGATGCGCCAAAATTTATGCTATTTTACAACTAGGACCGGACCAGTACTGAAATGGACAATTTTTCCCATTTTGGTACTGAAATTTTTTTCAAAATTCTTAAATCCTCTTATAATGGTCCCCGTTTTTTACCAATCATTTTTTTCTCCAATAGTCCCGGTTTTTTTTGACCGGGACCAAATTTAGTCCCTGTCCCGGTTTTTCCAAAAGTCCCGGTCCCGTCCAACCCTAGAAATAACGGTAAAAGCAGGCATGCTCACGGGTACCAATTTCCTTAACCGTAACCGCCCGTCCTCAAACACTCATAACCGTTAACCGCCCGTAACCGCGGTGCTCTAAAATTCCATAACCGTTAACCGCCCGTCCTAAAAATCTCAACCGCCCGCGGTTAACCGCATTATTTAAAAATCAATAAAGTTTTCCAGATTTCGAAAAATCGATTTTTCAAAACTAATTTTTTCCGATCGTGATGTGGCGTCTTTGGCGTCTTTCTAAAATTAAATCAAAATTGATGTGTATTGAACTTAACAAGTGATTTTTATCAGATTTTGTCAATGAATAAAATTTTTAAATCTCTTTCTAACACTTTCATGATTAAAATCTTAAAGCGCGACCGATCAGAGTAATTTTTTCTGTTTTTTGCGCATTAGTTTCCTAAAATATTTTTAAGAGAGGGGGTGGGGGTTCGGTGGTGCTGATAGGCGCCGCCGAGGGAAAAAATCGAATATTTAACGACTTATGCTGAGAAAAATCGTCCGGATTTAGGTAATTGAGTTCTAAAATGAAACTAATTATTTATGTAAATACTTAGAATTTTACTTTTTATAGCTAAAATTTTTGCAAAAAATTGTAAGAATACTAAAAAGGAGGGATATTAAAATATAAAAATGAAATGATTACAGCGGAAGGGGCTTGAACCTAAACCAAATAAGATCAGTCTAAGAGTTTCACCACTGAGCCACTGGACGGATTTTTACATTTGGTGAAATGTGAATAAAAGTCCAAGAAATTATAAAGGCAAATCGTCTTAATCTCCAGTAATCAAAAAAACAACGGATGCGACGGTTAACCGCGGTTTTGTGGTCATAACCGTTAACCGACCGTAACCGCCCGTCCTCAAAATCTCATAACCGTTAACCGACCGTAACCGCGGTGCTTTAAATTTCCATAACCGTTAACCGCGGTTAGCCGCGGATATCCGCGGTTAACCGCGGTTACGGGTAACCGTGAGCATGCCTGGGTAAAAGGACGATTCGTTCCCCCCCCCCGATTCGTTCCTTTTTTTGAGTTTTTTCGTTATAACTTTTTTATAATCCAACCAAATCAAACATTTTTGATATCATTCGAAAGCTTACAACTAGTAGAAGCTTACAAAAGCAAAAGCTAAGCGATTGGCCAAATCTCAAAAAAGTTATAGCCAGAAAACGCTTTTTCGGCTGGCCATAACTTTTTGAGAATTGTCCAATAGCTTAGCTTTTGCTTTTGTAAGCTTCTACTAGTTGTAAGCTTTCGAATGATATCAAAAATGTTTGATTTGGTTGGATTATAAAAAAGTTATAACGAAAAAACTCAAAAAAAAGGGGGGGGGAACGAATCGGCCGGGAACGAATCGTCCTCCGTCCGAAATAACCATGCGGCAGACAGAATATGGGGTAAGACTTATATCTCCCACCATTGAAATTTCTTTCGATTTTCGAAAGCGTGTAACACAGGCTAACGGTTATATTTCTTGACCAAATTTTTGCGGGCATGCTGCTTCTAGTGCTCCCTTCTTATCCCTTCCAAAATTTGGTGAATTTTGAAAAAATTTGGTTTGAAGAATTTAAACATTTGGACTATCGTAATACAGTAGATAGGAATTATAAAGAAGTAGATACAATCTATTCCTTATTTTGTTTTCTAGAGATGTTGAAAATTTGATGCGATCTAACGTCGCAAACAAAAGTTTAACGTCATGAAGTGCGGGATGGTCAGAAAAAGGTGAGAGAGAACGCCAAAGGAAGAGAACATGTTAGAGATAAAAGGGAAAAGCGAGATAGTACAGGGGCTTTTCTCTGCTGCTGGGCTTGACCCATAGTGCCGGGGGTTATATATGTAGAGGGGGGAAAGGGGGGGGGGGTGATGGGAGGACATGAACGGACACCCCCATTCGCTTTTGACCCGATTCGCTTTTAGTAACAAAAAGCATTTATGAGCGGAATTTGAACAATAAAGTTATGACCCCTGAAAGTTAGCCAAAAACCATAGGGGGTACTAGAGACCGGCAAAATCGCATTTGCGTATCCCGCTGCGGGATTTTTTTTTCAAAATCTCGTGCGGGATCGGATTTGCGGGATTAATTCAGCAAATTCCGCATTATTGACAATAATTGCTTCTGTTTATTACACGAATAAAATTATTAATCAATAGGGCTGCTACTTTTATGGCAAGAAAACACGAAATTCTATTACGGAATTTTATTTATTTTTTACTGATCTTGGCAAGAAAAATTTGAATTTTATTTTATTTTTTACTGATCTTGGCAAGAAAAATTCGAATTTTATTTTATTTTTTTTTATTTTATTTTTTACTGATCTTGGCAAGAAAAATTCAAATTTAATTGAAATTTTCTAAAAAAACTTTCAAAAAACGCCCAAATAGTGGCAAAACAAAAAATAAGTAAAACCCTAAAAGTATCAGCCCTGATAATTGTGGATTAAATAACACAAAATTAAGCATTTTGGTTCGGAATTTTGGAAATTTTTCAAAAATTGGCAATCTTTGAAAGAAAATTGGAAGAAAGATGTCATGAATTTAATCACAAAAATTCTTTTGTTGATCGCTTATTAAAATAGGGAGAGGAAGAGCCTCCCATCCGAGAACACCCAACGAATTTGTCTTGTCTTGGCTTAATTTGTGCAAAATCCGATCCGGTAATTTGTGGCATGCCAACACACGCGCGTGGCATTTGTATCATCGTAAGCGTAACTGTACGAAGTGGGAAAGGCGGCAAGCATTGCTTTGTAGCCGGTGATCTGATCCACGGTCCAGTTGTGGGTTGGCCCACACGTTGTCGGCTGGTCATGCGCATTCCGGCAACACACGGAGTCCGTGCCGTACGCCAAACACACACTTTTCACACGCTTTTTCTGCAATATTCAAAATGTTCAACAACCATTCAGACAAAACTTGATTAATTAAAACAATATAAAAAAGAAAAAATTAAAAAAAGTTTTGGGCTTTTTCTATTAACTTTTTTTAGATTACCTAATTGCTTGGGTTAGCTTTAACTTTTCGAAAATGTGGCAATCCTGCAGAATTTTGTGGTCCCGACGATTTTTAAATGCACGTTTTCTAGGGTGGAAATATGCGTTGAACAGGAATCTAAGCTCGAATTTTGCGAATATCAAACCCCAACCCCGATCAAACATTTGGTCATACAAATCTCCCCCATTTTCAAAAAATAAGTTTTTAAATGCTATTAAAAGGATATTCCTAGAAGTTTTCGGCGTCGTAGAACGAATCTGCTGACTCCATTTCAACCCGATTTCGAACCCCTGACCCAAATTGAACAATTTCAAAAAAAAAACTTTTTTCTGAAATTGCTTTTTTGTAACCAAAATCGCAGAATTGCCGAAATTGTCAGAAATAGTTGAAGAAACCGATCGACCCGCTCAAAACTTACGCCATTTAAGTCAACCATTTTCATTGCATCCGGCATCGCGTCTACCAGCTGGTCCAAACTGTTGCCCAATTTGTTGTCGTAAATGACGGATCCATCTGAACAATTTGGCACATGGACACTGATCGGCACATTGGCACCGTCCACGTAGCTGACGTCAAACGTTTGTTTTCCGTCCGCATCGAAAGTCCATTCAAAAAGAGAAATTGGCGGCTCAGCCGCTGCCAAGTTGCAGAGCGGGTTATTCTGCAATATTTTTTAACAAAAAATTTCATTTTTGAAAATTAGCAAAACTCAAAGAATTTAATCGTGCTGGGTCGTTTCGTAAATTGGGCGTTTCGTAAACCGCCACATATATTTTATGAAATAGTTTTAGACATCGTAACTTTATTCACACCGCAAAAATCACTCTTATACCATTGTAAAGCTCTATATGAATAGAAAAGGTTTGTAAAACTAAATTAAGGAGTAAAACAAAGTTTAAAAAAGTTATGATCAGAAACCACGAAAAAGTTCGATATTTGGGCAGTTTTACATTATAACTTTTTTGAAACTTATCAAAACACTTCGACTTTGCTGTAATGCTTTCTCTATTCATATAGAGCTTTCCAATGATATAAGGTTTAACTGATTTAGTGCGGGGTGTATAAAGTTATGATGTGTAAAACTATTTATAAAATATATGTGGCGGAATTTACGAAACGCCCCAGCACCAATTAAATTGCCCACCATTTTGTCACAGTCCGTGTTGGCCCACAACCGTTGCGCACTGCGCACTGCCGGCACACTTTTTGTTTTTGTTGTGCCAGCCGTCAAATTCACATGCACAGCACCGGCCACAAAAATTTCATATGGACATCCGTTGACCAAATTGAGCTGGACGCCTGCAACAATTTAAACCCTTAACCAAACCGAAATTTCCGAAACCTTAACCAAATCCGAAACCCTTAACCAAACCGAAATTTCCGAAACCCTTAACCAAATCCGAAACCCTTAACCAAACCGAAATTTCCGAAACA